>JAXLNO010003953.1:24951-34951 GCA_038087875.1 Malacoraja senta
GATATTACATTCATGTGCGGGATGCTGTTCAGTTTAGTTTATTGTCCCGTGTACCGAGGTACAGTGAAAAGCTGCTGTTGCGTGCTAACCAGTCAGCGGAAGGACAATACATGATTACAATCGACCCATTCACAGTGTACAGATACAGGATAAAGGGAATAACGTTTAGTGCAAGGTAAAGCCAGCAAAGTCCGATCAATAGACAATAGACAATAGGGGCTGGAGAAAATCCATTCGTCCCTTCGAGCCAGCACCGCCATTCAGTGTGATCATGACTGATCATCCACAATCAGTACCCCGGAGCAATCAAGGGATATGGGGGAGAAGGCAGGAACGGGGTACAGATTGGGGATGATCAGCCATGATCACATTGAATGGCGGTGCTGGCACGACGGGCCGAATGGCCTACTCCTACACCTATTGTCTGTGTTTCTATGTATCTCTCATGTTTCTCTCAGACTCGATGTGACTGGGCAGTTTGCAAAGAGAGCTATACTTGTGGTTCAAAATGAACCAATCCCATAGATCGGGTCCGTGGTCTCACTATCTTTCCCATGGGGAAGGGAGTAAGTTTAATACGAGATGAGGAACGGTTCAAAGAGAATCTGAGAATCTAAAGGGCCTGTCCCACTTACGTGACTTTTTCGGCTACTGCCGGCACCCGTCATAGTTCGCTGGAAATGTTCAACATGTTGAAAATCCAGCAGCGACCAGAAAGACACTACGACTCTTTGGGAGACTGAGGAGACGACTCACGACGACACGTCGCGCGCGGGGTGAAGCCCGTATGGTGGTGAGTAGTCGCCCAAAGAGTCGTACCTTGTTCTGGTCGCCGCTGGATTTTCAACACGTTGAACATTTTCGGCGACCTGCAACGACCTATGACGGCAAGTCGCCGAAAACGTCGCGTAAGTGGGACAGGCCCTTGAGGATGTCGGATAAATGGAACAAGTTGCCAGAGGAATGGCCGCACAGCGGTACAGTTGCTGCCTCACAGCGCTGGAGACCCGGGTTCGATCCCGACTACGGGTGCTGTCTGTACGGAGTTTGTACGTTCTCCCCGTGACCCCAGAGATCTTCGGTTTCCTCCCACACTCCAAAGACATAGAAACATGGAAAATAGGTGCAGGAGGAGGCCATTCGGCCCTTCGAGCCAGCACCGCCATCCATTGCGATCATGGCTGATCGTCCCCAATCAATAACCCGTGCCTGCCTTCTCCCCATGTCCCTTGACTCCACTAGCCCCTAGAGCTCTATCTAACTCTCTCTTAAATCCATCCAGTGACTTGGCCTCCACTGCCCTCTGTGGCAGGGAATTCCATAAATTCACAACTCTCTGGGTGAAAAAGGGTTTTCTCACCTCAGTCTTAAATGGCCTCCCCTTTATTCTAAGACTGTGGCCCCTGGTTCTGGAGGGTTGTAGGTTAATTGGCTTGGTATAAATGAAAATTGTCCCTAGTGTGTGTAGGATGGTGTTAATGTGCGGGGATCGCTGGTCGGCGCGGGACCCGGAAGGGCGGATCTGTTTTCGCGCTGTATCACTGTTTGCATGTTACTGTGTGTTCTTCATTCTTATTTTTGTTGCCCCAGGCAAAGTTCTGCTTGCGTGACATTGGAACAAGCTGCCAGAGGAAGTGGCCAAGGCAGGTACCAGGACAATATTTGCTTTATTTTAGAAAGAAGGAACTGCAGACACTGGTTTATACCAAAGAGCGGCACAGAGTGCAGGAGTAACTCAGCGGGTCAGGCAGCATCTGTGGAGAACATGGATAGGTGACGTTTCACAGAGTGCTGGAGTAACTCAGCGGGTCAGGCAGCATCTGTGGAGAACATGGATAGGTGACGTTTCACAGAGTGCTGGAGTAACACAGTGGGTCAGGCAGCATCTGTGGAGAACAGAGGGCGGTGGAGGCCGGTTCTCTGGATACTTTCACGAGAGAGCTAGATAGGGCTCTTAAAGATAGCGGAGTCAGGTAATATGGGGAGAAGGCAGGAACGGGGTACTGATTGGGGATGATCAGCCATGATCACATTGAATGGCGGTGCTGGCTCGAAGGGCCGAATGGCCTACTCCTGCACCTATTGTCTATTGTCTGTTGACTCTCAGTCTGAAGATGGGTCTCGACCCGAAACGTCACCCGTTCCTTCTCTCCTGGAGATGCTGCCTGTCCCGCTGAGTTACTCCAGCACTTTGCGCCTCTCTCTCCCGATGTAAACCAGCGTCTGCAGTTCCTTCCTGCACATTCCCTCTGCTGCACTGTGCTCCATGTTGAATAATAAATGACCCAGCTGAGACCTGGCACACATTTGTACAGCTCCATTAATGAGCACAGCCAGCAGAACAAATAAAAGGTTCCATTCTGTGCGGGGAATTTTGGCCGGAGGTTTGCACGGTAGTCGGGAAGTTTCGAGAGTAACTCAGTCAAAGTCCCGATTGTTTTACTGCTCCTTGCTCACAATGAGCGGGCGGGCGGGCAGGCCTGGCCACACGGCATCGGGTTTCAGGAATGCGGTAACCAAAGACGAGGCGCCTCTCTGTAAAAAGGAGGGGGGGGGGGGGGTTCGGAGGCAGACCCTTCCGTTAGAAAACACAAGATAGACACAGAGTGCTGGAGTAAAGGGGGCTGTCCCACTGTACGAGCTAATTCAAGAGTTTCTCCCCGAGTTTTCCCCCTGATTTGAACCCGGAGATTTACGGTAACGGCCGCTCGCCGGTACTCGGGGCTCTCGTGGACATTTTTCAACATGTTGAAAAATCTTCACGAGTCTTCACGAGCTTACCGCGTTTCCCCGAGCAACTGCCGTTAGCGTTACGAGCCGCTAAGAGACGTCCCCGAGCTCCGACGTACCCGCTACGTACATTCTCCCTGCTTACCACGAGTTTGATTTTTTTTTACCTCGGGAGAGCTCTTGGAATGAACTCGTACAGTGGGACAGGGGCTTAACTCAGCGGGTCAGGCAGCATCTGTGGAGAACATGGATAGGTGACATTTCACAGAGTGCTGGAGTAACTCAGCGGGTCAGGCAGCATAGAGTCATAGACTCATAGAATGATCCCTCCAAACCTGTCCTATCCCTCCAAACCTGTCCTGAACCTCCCTGCTCCTATACTCAAATCCTTTTGCTATGAATGCTAACATACCATTCGCTTTCAAGCATATAACTGTTTCTTAAATGCTGGGATAGTCCCAGCCTCAACTACCTCCTCCAGCAGCTCGTTCCATACACCCACCACCCTCTGTGTGAAAATGTTGCCCCTCAGGTTCCTATTAAATAATTTCCTCTTCACCTTAAACGTGTGTCCTCTGCATAGAGTAATGGGTGGGTGTGTGGGAAGAAATGAGCTCTGATGCTCGGTGGGATTTGATGGGGGGGTGGTCTATCAGACCCACAACAGATATTCTGCCTGTTCGCTGCCAGCTGTGAAGCTTTCCTCATCCGCCCGCCCCTGTCTCCCTGTGGGTTAGGTATTTGTAGTTGCTTTCATCTTTCCTCCTCCCCCTCTCCCTCTCCCTCTCCCTTTCCCTCTCTCCCTCCCTCTCCCTCTCTCCCTCCCTCTCACTCTCTCCCTCCCTCTGCACCTGGTTTTCTGTAGATTTTACAACCTTTTCCTTCCTTTCTTCTTCATGGTCATAAACTACTCCAGAATCAACAGTGTTTCATTGACGAAGGAAAGGACACACAGAAAGTCTTTCGTTTAGTTTAGAGATACAGCGCGGAAGCAGGCCCTTCTGCCCACCGAGTCCACACCGACCGGCGATCCCCGCACACTAGCACCATCCTACACACACTAGGGCAATTTACATTTACACCAAGCCAAAATACTTGATCAGTGCGGGTGTCAGGGGCTATGGGGAGAAGGCAGGAGAATGGGGTTAGGAGGGAGAGATAGATCAGCCGTGATTGAATGGCGGAGTAGACTGACAATAGACAATAGGTGCAGGAGTAGGCCATTTGGCCCTTCGATCCAGCACCACCATTCAATGTGATCATGGCTGATCATCCCCAATCAGTACCCCGTCCCTGCCTTCTCCCCATATCCCCTGACTCCGCTATCTTTAAGAGCCCTATCTAACTCTCTCTTGAAAGCATCCAGAGAACCGGCCTCCACCGCCCTCTGAGGCAGAGAATTCCACAGACGGACTGGATGGGCAGAATGGCCTAATTCTGCTCCGATCACTTATGATCTTATGCTCCAAAGTCTTTAGTGTAGTTTAGAGATACAGCGCGGAAGCAGGCCCTTCGGCCCACCGAGTCCACACCGACCAGCGATCCCCACACACTAACACTGCCCTTCACACACACAATAGGGACAATTTATAATTATACCAGTGATCAGTAACACGTGCTGGAGTAACTCAGTGGGGCAGGCAGCATCTCTGGAGAACATGGATAGTTTCAGTTTTAGAGATACAGCGTTGAAACAGGCCCTTCGGCCCGTCGAGTCCATGCCGTCCAGCGATCCCCGCACATTAACACTATCCTACATACTCTGGGGATAATTTTACATTATTCCAAGCTAATTAGCCTACAAATCTGTCTGTCTTTGTAGTGTGGAAGGAGACCAAAGATCTGGGAGTAAACCCTAGTGTGTGTAGGACAGTGTAAGTGTACAGGGTGATCGCTGGTCGGTGTAGACTCTGTGTTTCCACGCTGTATTTGCGAACTAAATAATGAGCTGAACTAAAAGGGTTCCGACCCAAAACATCACCCAACCTTTTTCTGTGGGTTTGTTGACATTAGATAATAGGTGCAGGAGTAGGCCATTCGGCCCTTCGAGCCTGCACCGCGGTTCAATATGATCATGGCTGATCATCCAACTCAGTATCCTGTACCTGCCTTCTCTCCATACCCCCTGATCCCTTTAGCCCCAAGGGCCACATCTAACTCCCTCTTAAATATAGCCAATGAACTGGCCTCAACTACCTTCTGTGGCAGAGAATTCCAGAGATTCACCACTCTCTGTGTGAAAAATGTTTTTCTCATCTCGGTCCTAAAGGATTTCCCCCTTATCCTTAAACTGTGCCCCCTTGTCCTGGACTTCCCCGACATCGGGAACAATCTTCCTGCATCTAGCCTGTCCAACCCCTTAAGAATTTTGTAAGTTTCTATAAGATCCCCCCTCAATCTTCTAAATTCTAGCGAGTACAAGCCGATTCTATCCAGTCTTTCTTCATATGAAAGTCCTGACATCCCAGGAATCAGTCTGGTGAACCTTCTCTGTTCTCCCTCTATGGCAAGAATGTCTTTCCTCAGATTTGGAGACCAAAACTGTACGCAATACTCCAGGTGTGGTCTCACCAAGACCCTGTACAACTGCAGTAGAACCTCCCTGCTCCTATACTCAAATCCTTTTGCTATGAATGCTAACATACCATTCGCTTTCAAGCAGTGTACAAGCCCAGCCGCTCCATTCTCTCACGATATGACAGTCCCACCATCCCGGGAATTAACATTGTTAATTGTAGGTTAAATGACCGGTAAAACTTGTAAATTGTCCCCCAGTGTGTGTAGGATAGTGTTAGTGTGCGTGGGGATCGCTGCCCGGCGCGGACACGGTTGGGCGAAAAGGGCCTGTTTCCACACTGTAACTCTGAACTAAACTAAACTAATCTCAAAAGCTGCGGAATACCGGGCTCGCGTGGGCGGTCTCCACCCCTTCCCAAGCCCGCAGGGTATGGAATTGTCAGCAGCAGAAAAGCAAGATTAAAAGCCGTGAAGGGTTCGGGGGCGGGGAGGGGCGAGGGTCAAAGAAACAAACACATTCCTCTCCGGGACCCCCAGGCTATCGAAACCAGCAACCGATCGCAACTCCTCCTTGTGTGGAAGACAGGGAACAGGCTCCGATATTTCCCATGGGAGAGAGGCCGGATAATAGCCTGGAGTCCCACAGACAAGGGGTGTGGGTCAAATGTGGGCAAATGGGACTAGTGTAGGTTGGGTTTAAGGTGAGGGGAAAGATCAAATAGGAAGATAGGCACATGCGTGTGCGTGTGTGTGTGTGTGTGTGTGTGTGTGTGTGTGTGTGTGTGTGTGTGTGTGTGTGTGTGTGCGTGTGTGCGTGCGTGTGTGCGTGCGTGTGTGCGTGTGTGTGTGTGTGTGTGTGTGTGTGTGTGTGTGTGTGTGTGCGTGTGCATGCAAGGCAGACAAAATGCTGGTGTAACTCAGCGGGACAGGCAGCATCTCTGGAAAAAAGGAATGGGTGACGTTTCGGGTCGAGACCCTTCTTCAAACTGAGTGTCCCCTGACTCTCAGTCTGAAGAAGGGTCTGGACCCAAAAGGTCACCCTCAAGTTCATAAGTGACAGCAGCAGAATTGGGCCGTTCGGCCCGTCAAGTCTACCCCCACCATTCAATCATGGCTGATCTAACCCCTGACACCCGCACTAATCAATGTCCATCTTAACAATATTCACTGAATTGTGGCCTCCACAACCGTCTGTGGTAAAGAATCCCACAGATTCACCACCCTCTGACTAAAGAAATTCCTCCCCTCCTTCCTAAACCTACCTCCTTTGATTCCGAGGCTGTGCCCTCTGGTCCTAGACTCTCCCGCAGTCACTCTACCCAGGCCTTTCGCTGCTCGGGGCCTGGATAAAGAACAAAACAGTAGCCGAGGAATTTCAAGTCCCGTTAATTGAATCAACGTGGAACAGTAAGTCAGTGTTCTTTCCAAAGTGTTGTGTGTTCATTAAATCCCATCTGGTTCACTACTGACCTTTGACGGGGAAAAGAGCAATCATTGTTATACCCTTGCATCCCCCCTCTCTCCATCCCTCCCCCACCCTAACCATCGTACTAGTTTCACTGTTGTCCTGCTGAGTTTCACTGCCTGTATAACTCGTTAGCACCTAGTAGCCCACAACCAACAATGGAGCATTGTGGGCTCCACCTTTTTAGACAGTAGACAATAGGTGCAGGAGTAGGCAATTCGGCCCTTCGAGCCAGCGCGATCATGGCTGATCATCCCCAATATCCCCTGACTCCGCTATTTTTAAGAGCCCTATCTAGCTCTCTCTTGAAAGTATCCAGAGAACCGGCCTCCACCACCCTCTGAGGTAGAGAATTCCACAGACTCACAACTCTCTGTGAGAAAAAGTGTTTCCTCATCTCCGTTCTAAATGGCTTACTCCTTATTCTTAAACTGTGGCCCCTGGTTCTGGACTCCCCCAATATCGGGAACATGTTTCCTGCCTCTAGCGTGTCCAAACCCTTAACAATCTTATATGTTTCAATGAGATAACCTCTCATCCTTCTAACTCCAGAGTGTACAAGCCCAGCCGCTCCATTCTCTCAGCATATGACAGTCCCGCCATCCCGGGAATTAACCTTGTAAACCTACGCTGCACTCCCTCAATAGCAAGAATGTCCTTCCTCGAATTAGGGGACCAAAACTGCACACAATACTCCAGGTGTGGTCTCACTAGGGCCCTGTACAACTGCAGATGGTTTCTTGATCATAGTTGTTTAGTTTAGAGATACAGCACGGAAACGGGCCCTTCGGCCCAACTTGTCCACGCCCACCGGCGATCCCCGCACACTAACACTATCCTACACCGTCGAGGGACAATTTTTACATTTACACCAAGCCAATTAACCTGCAAACCTGCACGTCTTTGGAGTGTGGGAGGAAACCGAAGATCTCGGAGAAAACCCACGCAGGTCACGGGGAGAACGTACAAACTCCGTACAGACAGCACCCGTAGTCGGGATCGAACCTTTGCTTTCTGCACCTCTTTAATTCATTTGTTCTATGCACGGTCTATATCTCTACTTTCCCTCCCCTCCCGACTCTCAGTCTGAAGAAGGGTCTCGACCCGAAACATCGCCCATTCCTTTTCTCCACAGATGCTGCCCGACCCGCTGAGTTGCTCCAGCACTCTGTGTCTGTATTCGGTGTAAACCAGCATCTGCATATTGTGGCCTATAATGTGCGCACAATGCAAATATACTAAGGCAGGCCGCTCTGCCCCTCTAGCCTTCCCTATATCCTAAGAGGATTTCAGTATAGGAGTAAAGAGGTTCTTCTGCAGTTGTATAGGGCTCTGGTGAGACCACATCTGGAGTATTGTGTACAGTTTTGGTCTCCTAATTTGAGGAAGGACATCCTTGTGATTGAGGCAGTGCAGCGTAGGTTCACGAGATTGATCCCTGGGATGGCGGGGACTGTCATATGAGGAAAGATTGAAATAACTAGGCTTGTATTCACTGGAGTTTAGGAAGATGAGGGGGTGTCTTATAGAAATATAAAATTATAAAAAAGCCGGACAAGCTAGATACAGGAAAAATGTTCCCAATGTTGGGCGAGTCCAGAACAAGAGGCCACAGTTTTCAAGAGAGAGTTAGATAGGGCTCTTAAACATAGCGGAGTCAGGGGATATGGGGAGAAGGCAGGAACGGGGTACTGATTGGGGATGATCAGCCATGATCACATTGAATGCCGGTGCTGGCTCGAAGGGCCGAATGGTCTACTCCTGCACCTATTGTCTATTGTCATAGTTTTAGAATAAAGTGGAGGCCATTTAAGACTGAGGTGAGAAAAAACGTTTTGACCCAGAGAGTTGTGAACTTGTGGAATTCCCTGCCACAGAGGGCAGTGGAGGCCAAGTCACTGGATGGATTTAAGAAAGAGTTAGATAGAGCTCTAGGGGCTAGTGGAGTCAAGGGATACGGGGAGAAGGCAGGCACGGGTTATTGATAGGGGACGATCAGTCATGATCACAATGAATGGCGGTGCTGGCTCGAAGGGCCGAGTGGCCTCCTCCTGCACCTATTGTCTATGTTTCTATAATTAATAAGGAATATGATTTAATATGATTTAACCAGATTTAAGCAAAAGCAGAGATGGTTGAAATCTTCAAGTGTCTCGCAGTCAATATCAACAACACTTGTCTCGCACTACCCATATCAAACCAATAGCCAAGACAGCACACCAACCCTTCTACACACAACCCCTCCACTTCCTTAGAAGGCTTTGGAAGATCGACATGTCCCTTCCGACTCACCACAAAGCATTTTATCGGGATGCATCACGGCACGGTTTGGGAACAGCTCCGTCCAAGACCCGCAGGAAATCGCAGAGAATTGTGGACGCAGCCCAGACCGTCACACACACACAAACCAACCTCCCTTCCATCGACTCCATCCACACCTCACGCTGCTTCGGCAAGGCCAGCAGCATAATCAAGGACCAGTCTCACCCCCGGTCACTCCCTCTTCTCCCCTCTCCCATCGGGCAAGAGGTACGGAAGTGTGAAAACGAACGCACACACCTCCACATTCAGTGTTTAAGAAGGAACTGCAAATGCTGGAAAAATCGAAAGTAGACAAAAATGCCGGAGAAACTCAGCGGGTGAGGCAGCATCTGCGGAGAGAAGGAAATAGGCGATGTTTCGGGTCGAGACCCTTCTTCAGACTCAGTTTCAGGAACGGTTTCTTCCCAGTTGCAACTGAACCATCCTATCACCAACTAGCGAGCGGCACAATAGACAATAGGTGCAGGAGTAGGCCATTCGGCCCTTCGAGCCAGCACTGCCATTCAATGTGATCATGGCTGATCATCCCCAATCAGTACCCCGTTCCTGCCTTCTCCCCATATCCCCTGACTCCGCTATCTTTAAGAGCCCTATCTAGCTCTCTCTTGAAAGTATCCAGAGAACCTACAGACATAGCATCCACCTCATTGGAGATCCTCAGACTATCTTTGATCAGGACTTCACTAGACTTTATATCATGCACTAAATATTTTGCATGCTATCGTAACAGATCAAATAATAACATAGATACAATCAGGTCAAACTCCAGTCCAATAGATAGAGCAAAGGGGACGATACAGAATGCAGAATGTAGTTCTCAGCATTGTAGCGCATCAGTTCCACAGACAAAGTCCAATGTCCGCGATGGGGTAGAGGTGAATCGGACAGTACCCTAGCTTGTGGAAGGACCGTTCAGAAGCCTGATAACAGAGGGGAAGAAGCTGTTCCTGAGTCTGGTGGTGCGCG
>JAXLNO010003953.1:39951-54110 GCA_038087875.1 Malacoraja senta
ATATTCCGCTTGGGCAGCTTACACATATACACATATATGAAACATATAAGATTGTTAAGGGCTTGGACACGTTAGAGACAGGAAACATGTTCCCGATGTTGGGGTAGTCCAGAACCAGGGGCCACAGTTTGAGAATAAGGGGTAAGCCATTTAGAACGGAGACGAGGAAACACTTTTTCTCACAGAGAGTTGTGAGTCTGTGGAATTCTCTGCCTCAGAGGGCGGTGGAGGCAGGTTCTCCGGATGCTTTCAAGAGAGAGCTAGATATGGCTCTTTAAAATAGCGGAGTCAGGGGATATGGGGAGAAGGCAGGAACGGGGCACTGATTGGGGATGATCAGCCATGATCACATTGAATGGCGATGCTGGCTCGAAGGGCCAAAGGGCCTACTCCTGCACGTATTGTCTATTGTCTATTGTCTATTGTCTATTACACCCCAGTGGTACGACTGTCGATTTCTCTAACTTCAAGTAACCCTTGCATCCCCTCTCTCCGTCCGTTCCCCACCCAAGTCGTGCCGGCTTCAACGTCGTCTTGTTGAGTTTCATTGTCTGTAACTGGTTTTCACCTAGCCCACAGCTAACCATGGCCTGTTTCCTTTATCATCGTTACCTTTTCTGCATATCTTTCATTCATTTAGTTTAGTTTAGTTTTAGTTGATAGACAATAGACAATAGGTGCAGGAGTAGGCCATTCGGCCCTTCGACCCAGCGCCGCCATTCAATGTGATCATGGCTGATCATCCCCAATCAGTACCCCGTTCCTGCCTTCTCCCCATATCCCCTGACTCCGCTATCTTTAAGAGCCCTATCTAGCTCTCTCTTGAAAGCATCCAGAGAACCGGCCTCCACCGCCCTCTGAGGCAGAGAATTCCACAGACTCACAACTCTCTGTGTGGAAAAGATCGGACTTTACTGGGCTCTATCTTGCATTAGGAATGTGCAGGTACACAAGATAGGAAAGGTTCAAAGGCTTAAAGGTTTACAGCAGTTTGGACGCTGCATGGCTATGAATTTACATTGATGGATAGGAATATGGGGATATGGGCCAAACCTAGGCAGCTGAGACTAGCATAGATGTGTTGGGCCGAAGGGCCTGTTTCCACAATGTACGACTCTGAATTTAGGTTAATGGCTTGGCAAGGTTGAGAGGGATGTGGGCCAAACACCGGCAGGTGGGACTAGGTTGGGTAGGCAACTGGGCCGGCATGGACGTTGGGCCGAAGGGCCTGTTTCCATGCCGTAGAACCCTTTTGAGTTTTTGAGTTGAGTTTATTGGCACGTGTACCGAGGTACAGTGAAAATATTTTTAGTTGCGTGCTAACCAGTCAGCGGAAAGACAATACGTGATTACAGTCGAGTCGCCCACAGTGTACAGATACAGGATAAAGGGAATAACGTTTAGTGCAAGGTAAAGTCAGTGAAGTCCGATGAAAGATAGTCCGAGGGTCCAATTAGGTGTGTGCACATACTCTTCTGTTTAAGCTGGAGAGGCATCTGCTGTGATTTCTTGTGTGGGTGGGGTGATGGGGCTGCGACGTTAGCTGGGCACCAGATGCTTCTTGAGGCCAGGGGTCCGCAGGGACTTGGGACCTCCTCGACTTCACAGCTGATCACCGCACGGCAGACGTGGTCATACAACATTCATGTGGGGGGTAGTGACGTCCCCTGTGGTCATAGAGTCGCAGCGTGATACAGCGCGGAAACAGGCCCTTCAGCCCAACTTGCCCACACCGGCCAACATGTCCCAGCTACACTAGTCCCACCTGCCTGCGTTTGTCCCACATCTCTCCAAACCTGTCCTATCCATGTACACAAAAATGCTGGAGAAACTCAGCGGGTGCAGCAGCATCTATGGAGCGAAGGAAATAGGCAACGTTTCGGGCCGAAACCCTTCTTCAGACTGATGGGGGTGTGGGGGGAGGCGGGGAGAAGAAAGGAAAAGGAGGAGGAGGAGCCCGAGGGCTGGGGGAGAGGTAGGGAAGGGAGGAGAGAGCAAGGGCTAACAGAATTGTGAGAATTCAATGTTCATGCCACCTGGAGTGCTGGAGTAACTATCCATGTACCTGTCTAAACATAGGAGAAACATAGAGAATGTTTTTCCTCACAGAGAGTTGTGAGTGTGGAATTCTCTGCCTCAGAGGGCGGTGGAGGCCGGTTCTCTGGATACTTTCAAGAGAGAGCTAGATAGGGCTCTTAAAGATAGCGGAGTCAGGGGATATGGAGAGAAGGCAGGAACGGGGTACTGATTGGGGATGATCAGCCATATAAAATCGGTGCAGGAGTAGGCCATTCGACCCCTTCGAACCAGCACCGCCATTCAATGTGATCGTGGCTGATCATCCACAATCAGTACCCCGTTCCTGCCTTCTCCCCATATCCCTTGATTCCGCTATCTAACTCTCTTTTAAATTCATCCAGTGAGTCGGCCTCCACCGCCTTCTGTGGCAGAGAATTCCACAGATTCACAACTCTCTGGGTGAAAACGTTTTTTTCTCATCTGTTTTAAATGGCCTACCCTTTATTAATCGGGGATCTTTCTTAAACACTGCAATGGTCCCCGTCTCAATTACCTCCTCCGGCAGCTCGTTCCATAAAATTTATTGCTAAGATTCCAATTAAATCTTTCCTCCCTCACCTTGAACCTATGTCCTCTGGTCCTCGATTCCCCGATTCTGGGCAAGAGACTCTGTGCGTCTACCCGATCTATTCCTCTCATGATTTTAATACACTTATCTGCAAGGTTAGCTTTAGACCAATCACTCTACTACTGTCCAGAGGGGGTGGGAGAGGCTGGGCTCTGACCTCAGTTTTGGCAGAAGGCAGACCCAGAGTGCTGGAGTAACTCAGCGGGTCAGGCAGCATCTGTGGAGAACATGGATAGGTGACATTTCACAGAGTGCTGGAGTAACTCAGTGGTCAGGCAGCATCTGTGGAGAACATGGATAGGTGACGTTTCACAGAGTGCTGGAGTAACTCAGCGGGTCAGGCAACATTTCTGGTGAAAAAGGATGGGTGACGTTTCGGGTCCGGGGCCCTTCTTCAGACTTTTGTGGCTGTATTTTGTGTTTTTTCTTTGTGTCTTTCTTTTGTCGATGAAAGAATGGGTCGACTGGGCTTGTATTCGCTAGAATTTAGGATGAGAGGGTATATTATAGAAACATATACAATTATTAAGGGTTTGGACACGCTAGAGGCAGGAACAATGTTCCCGATGTTGGGGGAGTCCAGAACCAGGGGCCACAGTTTAAGTATAAGGGGTCGGTCATTTAGTACTGAGATGAGGAAAAGCTTTTCCACCCAGAGAGTTGTGAATCTGTGGAATTCTCTGCCACAGAAGGTAGTGGAGGTCGATTCACTGGATGTTTTCAAGAGAGAGTTACAGTAGATTTAGCTCTTAGGGTTAAAGGAATCAAGGGGATATGGGGAGAAGGCAGGAACGGGGCACTGATTGGGGATGATCAGCCATGATCACATTGAATGGCGGTGCTGGCTCAAAAGGCCGAATGGCCTACTCCTGCACTTATTTTCTATGTTTCTAGTCCTGGAGATAATGGCCTGGTGTTCATCTGTGGGGTTATGGTCTGAAGAAGGGTCCCAATCCCAAACGTCACCCATCCTTTTTCTCCACAGATGCTGCCTGACCCGCTGAGTTACTCCAGCACTCTGTGAAACGTCACCTATCTATGTTCTCCACAGATGCTGCCTGACCCGCTGAGTTACTCCAGCACTCTGTGAAACGTCACCTATCCATGTTCTCCACAGATGCTGCCTGACCCGCTGAGTTACTCCAGCACTCTGCATGCCTGTGTTCGGTGCACACTTGCATCTGCAGTTTTGTGCTTCCACGAATTGTCAGAAAGTCGGCTTTTTGTTTTTCCTGGAATGAGGTGGGTGTTGGGGCCGGAGCTGTGGGAAGGTTTCTGAGCCACACCTGGAGACTCGCCAACATCACAGGGGGATGTTGCCACCTCTTTGATGTGTTGTACGGGGTCAGCAAATAACACTCAATCCTCCGCAGTTGACGGGGAACAGCAGGGTGCCTGACTGCCCGCCCGCTTGTGTGGACTGACACTTGGTTACTTATTGATTGAAAGAAGATAGAAACAGAAAGCTGGAGTAACTCAGCGGGACAGGCGGCATCTCTGGCAGTGCTTCCTGCACCCATTGTCTATTGTCTGTTGACTGGACAAGCTAAGATGCAGGAAAAATGTTCCCAATGTTGGGCGATTCCAGAACCAGGGGCCACAGTCTTAGAATAAAGGGGAGGCCATTTAAAACTGAGGTGAGAAAAAACTTTTTTACCCAGAGAGTGAATTTATGGAATTCCCTGCCACAGAGGGCAGTGGAGGCCAAGTCACTGGATGGATTTAAGAGAGAGTTAGATAGAGCTCTAGGGGCTAGTGGAGTCAAGGGATATGGGGAGAAGGCAGGCACGGGTTATTGATTGGGGACGATCAGCCATGATCACAATGAATGGCAGTGCTGGCTCGCAGGGCCGAATGGCCTCCTCCTGCACCTATTTTCTATGTTTCTATGTTTCTTCCGCACCTCAAATAAAAAATCCTGAAATAGAATTCCAAATTTCCAGGAATTTGATGGAATTTCCTGAAATTTCCTGCGCGCTAATTGCTGTTGGGGTTTTTTTGCGGGCACACATTAACAACACAAAGAAGAACAAGGTAAAACTGATCTATGTAACGACACCGTATCTGCTTGCCTCTGTTACTCACTTGTACAGTGTTATGCAAGGCAGCTTTCCTTGCCTCCAACAGCTTTCGTTGTCTTCGTTTTATCCAGTGTGTCTCAGTCTCTGCGCTCCCTCTCTCTCTCCCTCCCTGAACTGTCTGTGACCCATAGCGCTGTGGCCATAGCGCTATGTTTAAAGCCCATAGCGCTGCAGCCGGTAACGCTCTATTTAGAACCCATAGAGCTGCAGCCGGCAGCTCTTTGTTTAAATTCCCACGCGTTAAACTGACAGCTCTCTGTTTAAACCTTTGAGCGCCGAACCGGCAATGCTGTGTGAGTTACCATTGAGACCACTTCGCGGGGCGGATGCGGAGTTTTCCTGAAATTTCCCGAAATTATTCCATTTCCCTAAAATTACCCGAAGACGTCCAGAATTTCAAAGTGGAAAGCGCTGATCTCTGGAGAGAAGGAATGGGTGACGTTTCGGGTCGAGACTGTTCCTCAGACTGTTCAGTGACAAGGGAAACGAGAGATATAGGCGGTGATGTGGAGAGATAAAGAACAATGAAAGAAAGATATGCAAAAAAAGTAACAATGATAAAGGAAACAGGCCATTGTTAGCTGTTTGTTGGGTGAGAACGAGAAGCTGGTGCGACTTGGGTGGGGGAGGGATAGAGAGAGAGGGAATGGCGGGGTTACCTGAAATTAGAGAAATCAATATTTATTTTGTTATTTAATCATTTAGTTAGTTAGTTAGATATTTAGTTGGTTAGTTAGTTTCTTAATTGGTTAGTTAGTTAGTTGGTTAGTTAGTTAGTTAGTTTAATATTTAGTTTGTTTATTAGTTGGTTAGTTAGTTAGTTAGTTAGTTAGTTAGTTAGTTAGTTAGTTAGTTAGTTAGTTAGTTAGTTAGTTAGTTAGTTAGTTAGTTAGTTAGTTAGTTAGTTAGTTAGTTAGTTAGTTAGTTAGTTAGTTAGTTAGTCAGTCAGTCAGTCAGTCAGTTAGTTAGTTAGTTAGTTAGTTAGTTAGTTAGTTGGTTGGTTGGTTGGTTAGTTAGTTAGTTAGTTAATTAGTTAGTTAGTTAGTTGGTTAGTTAGTTAGTTAGTTAGTTAGTTAGTTAGTTAGTTAGTTAGTTAGTTAGTTAGTTAGTCAGTTAGTCAGTTAGTCAGTTAGTTAGTTAGTTAGTTAGTTGGTTGGTTGGTTGGTTGGTTGGTTGGTTGGTTGGTGGGTTGGTGGGTTGGTTGGTTGGTTGGTTGGTTGGTTGGTTGGTTGGTTGGTTGGTTCACATTGAATGGCGGTGCTGGCTCAAAGGGCCGAATGGCCTACTCCTGCACTTATTTTCTATGTTTCTAGTCCTGGAGATAATGGCCTGGCTTTCATCTGTGGGGTTATGGTCTGAAGAAGGGTCCCAATCCCAAACGTCACCCATCCTTTTTCTCCACAGATGCTGCCTGACCCGCTGAGTTACTCCAGCACTCTGTGAAACGTCACCTATCCATGTTCTCCACAGATGCTGCCTGACCCACTGAGTTACTCCAGCACTCTATGAAACGTCACCTATCCATGTTCTCCACAGATGCTGCCTGACCCGCTGAGTTACTCCAGCACTCTGCATGCCTGTGTTCGGTGCACACTTGCATCTGCAGTTTTGTGCTTCCACGGATTGTCAGAAAGTCGGCTTTTTGTTTTTCCTGGAATGAGGTGGGTGTTGGGGCCGGAGCTGTGGGAAGGTTTCTGAGCCACACCTGGAGACTCGCCAACATCACAGGGGGATGTTGCCACCTCTTTGATGTGTTGTACAGGGTCAGCAAATAATACTCAATCCTCCGCAGTTGACGGGGAACAGCAGGGTGCCTGACTGCCCGCCCGCTTGTGTGGACTGACACTTGGTTACTTATTGATTGAAAGAAGATAGAAACAGAAAGCTGGAGTAACTCAGCGGGACAGGCGGCATCTCTGGCAGTGCTTCCTGCACCCATTGTCTATTGTCTGTTGACTGGACAAGCTAGATGCAGGAAAAATGTTCCCAATGTTGGGCGATTCCAGAACCAGGGGCCACAGTCTTAGAATAAAGGGGAGGCCATTTAAAACTGAGGTGAGAAAAAACTTTTTTACCCAGAGAGTGAATTTATGGAATTCCCTGCCACAGAGGGCAGTGGAGGCCAAGTCACTGGATGGATTTAAGAGAGAGTTAGATAGAGCTCTAGGGACTAGTGGAGTCAAGGGATATGGGGAGAAGGCAGGCACGGGTTATTGATTGGGGACGATCAGCCATGATCACAATGAATGGCGGTGCTGGCTCGCAGGGCCGAATGGCCTCCTCCTGCACCTATTTTCTATGTTTCTATGTTTCTTCCGCACCTCAAATAAAAAATCCTGAAATAGAATTCCAAATATCCTGGAATTTGATGGAATTTCCTGAAATTTCCTGCGCGCTAATTGCTGTTGGGGTTTTTTTGCGGGCACACATTAACAACACAAAGAAGAACAAGGTAAAACTGATCTATGTAACGACACCGTATCTGCTTGCCTCTGTTACTCACTTGTACAGTGTTATGCAAGGCAGCTTTCCTTGCCTCCAACAGCTTTCGTTGTCTTCGTTTTATCCAGTGTGTCTCAGTCTCTGCGCTCCCTCTCTCTCTCCCTCCCTGAACTGTCTGTGACCCATAGCGCTGTGGCCATAGCGCTATGTTTAAAGCCCATAGCGCTGCAGCCGGTAACGCTCTATTTAGAACCCATAGAGCTGCAGCCGGAAGCTCTTTGTTTAAATTCCCACGCGTTAAACTGACAGCTCTCTGTTTAAACCTTTGAGCGCCGAACCGGCAATGCTGTGTGAGTTACCATTGAGACCACTTCGCGGGGCGGATGCGGAGTTTTCCTGAAATTTCCCGAAATTATTCCATTTCCCTAAAATTACCCGAAGACGTCCAGAATTTCAAAGTGGAAAGCGCTGATCTCTGGAGAGAAGGAATGGGTGACGTTTCGGGTCGAGACTGTTCCTCAGACTGTTCAGTGACAAGGGAAACGAGAGATATAGGCGGTGATGTGGAGAGATAAAGAACAATGAAAGAAAGATATGCAAAAAAAGTAACAATGATAAAGGAAACAGGCCATTGTTAGCTGTTTGTTGGGTGAGAACGAGAAGCTGGTGCGACTTGGGTGGGGGAGGGATAGAGAGAGAGGGAATGGCGGGGTTACCTGAAATTAGAGAAATCAATATTTATTTTGTTATTTAATCATTTAGTTAGTTAGTTAGATATTTAGTTGGTTAGTTAGTTTCTTAATTGGTTAGTTAGTTAGTTGGTTAGTTAGTTAGTTAGTTTAATATTTAGTTTGTTTATTAGTTGGTTAGTTAGTTAGTTAGTTAGTTAGTTAGTTCGTTAGTTCGTTAGTTAGTTAGTTAGTTAGTTAGTTAGTTAGTTAGTTAGTTAGTTAGTTAGTTAGTTAGTTAGTTAGTTAGTTAGTTAGTTAGTTAGTTAGTTAGTTAGTTAGTTAGTTAGTTAGTTAGTTAGTTAGTTAGTTAGTTAGTTAGTTGGTTAGTCAGTTAGTCAGTTAGTCAGTTAGTCAGTTAGTTAGTTAGTTGGTTGGTTGGTTGGTTGGTTGGTTGGTTGGTTGGTTGGTTGGTTGGTTCACATTGAATGGCGGTGCTGGCTCGAAGGGCCGAATGGCCTACTCCTGCACTTATTTTCTATGTTTCTAGTCCTGGAGATAATGGCCTGGCGTTCATCTGTGGGGTTATGGTCTGAAGAAGGGTCCCAATCCCAAACGTCACCCATCCTTTTTCTCCACAGATGCTGCCTGACCCGCTGAGTTACTCCAGCACTCTGCATGCCTGTGTTCGGTGCACACTTGCATCTGCAGTTTTGTGCTTCCACGGATTGTCAGAAAGTCGGCTTTTTGTTTTTCCTGGAATGAGGTGGGTGTTGTGGCCGGAGCTGTGGGAAGGTTTCTGAGCCACACCTGGAGACTCGCCAACATCACAGGGGGATGTTGCCAACTCTTTGATGTGTTGTACAGGGTCAGCAAATAACACTCAATCCTCGGCAGTTGACGGGGAACAGCAGGGTGCCTGACTGCCCGCCCGCTTGTGTGGACTGACACTTGGTTACTTATTGATTGAAAGAAGATAGAAACAGAAAGCTGGAGTAACTCAGTGGGACAGGCGGCATCTCTGGCAGTGCTTCCTGCACCCATTGTCTATTGTCTGTTGACTGGACAAGCTAGATGCAGGAAAAATGTTCCCAATGTTGGGCGATTCCAGAACCACAGTCTTAGAATAAAGGGGAGGCCATTTAAAACTGAGGTGAAAAAAAACTTTTTCACCCAGAGAGTTGTGAATTTATGGAATTCCCTGCCACAGAGGGCAGTGGAGGCCAAGTCACTGGATGGATATAAGAGAGAGTTAGATAGAGCTCTAGGGGCTAGTGGAGTCAAGGGATATGGGGAGAAGGCAGGCACGGGTTATTGATTGGGGACGATCAGCCATGATCACAATGAATGGCGGTGCTGGCTCGCAGGGCCGAATGGCCTCATCCTGCACCTATTTTCTATGTTTCTATGTTTCTTCCGCACCTCAAATAAAAAATCCTGAAATAGAATTCCAAATATCCTGGAATTTGATGGAATTTCCTGAAATTTCCTGCGCGCTAATTGCTGTTGGGGTTTTTTTGCGGGCACACATTAACAACACAAAGAAGAACAAGGTAAAACTGATCTATGTAACGACACCGTATCTGCTTGCCTCTGTTACTCACTTGTACAGTGTTATGCAAGGCAGCTTTCCTTGCCTCCAACAGCTTTCGTTGTCTTCGTTTTATCCAGTGTGTCTCAGTCTCTGCGCTCCCTCTCTCTCTCCCTCCCTGAACTGTCTGTGACCCATAGCGCTGTGGCCATAGCGCTATGTTTAAAGCCCATAGCGCTGCAGCCGGTAACGCTCTATTTAGAACCCATAGAGCTGCAGCCGGCAGCTCTTTGTTTAAATTCCCACGCGTTAAACTGACAGCTCTCTGTTTAAACCTTTGAGCGCCGAACCGGCAATGCTGTGTGAGTTACCATTGAGACCACTTCACGGGGCGGATGCGGAGTTTTCCTGAAATTTCCCGAAATTATTCCATTTCCCTAAAATTACCCGAAGACGTCCAGAATTTCAAAGTGGAAAGCGCTGATCTCTGGAGAGAAGGAATGGGTGACGTTTCGGGTCGAGACTGTTCCTCAGACTGTTCAGTGACAAGGGAAACGAGAGATATAGGCGGTGATGTGGAGAGATAAAGAACAATGAAAGAAAGATATGCAAAAAAAGTAACAATGATAAAGGAAACAGGCCATTGTTAGCTGTTTGTTGGGTGAGAACGAGAAGCTGGTGCGACTTGGGTGGGGGAGGGATAGAGAGAGAGGGAATGGCGGGGTTACCTGAAATTAGAGAAATCTATATTTATTTTGTTATTTAATCATTTAGTTAGTTAGTTAGATATTTAGTTGGTTAGTTAGTTTCTTAATTGGTTAGTTAGTTAGTTGGTTAGTTAGTTAGTTAGTTTAATATTTAGTTTGTTTATTAGTTGGTTAGTTAGTTAGTTAGTTAGTTAGTTAGTTAGTTAGTTAGTTCGTTTATTAGTTGGTTAGTTAGTTAGTTAGTTAGTTAGTTAGTCAGTCAGTCGGTCGGTCGGTCGGTCGGTCGGTCGGTCGGTCGGTCGGTCGGTCGGTCGGTCGGTCGGTTTAGTTAGTTAGTTAGTTAGTTAGTTAGTTAGTTAGTTAGGTTTATTTCCACTTGTACCGAGATGCGGGGAAAACTTAATTTTGTTGCTTGCTACCCACTCAAATAAACAACTAGTTTAGATAAACACAAAAAGCTGGAGTAACTCAGCGGGTCAGGCAACATCTCTGGACAAAAGGAATGGGTGACGTTTCGGATCGAGACCCTTATTCAGACTAGTTTAGTTTACCTTATCGTCACGTGTACCGAGGTACAGTGAAAAACGTTTTGTTGCGTGCTAACCAGTCAGCGGTAAGACAATACATGATTACAATCGAGCTATTTACAGTGTACAGATGCAGGAGTAGGACATTCGGCCCTTCGAGCCAGCACCGCCATTCAACATGATCATGGCTGATCATCCCCAATCAGTACCCCATTCCTGCCTTCTCCCCATATGCCCTGACTCCGCTATCTTTAAGAGCCCTGTCTAGCTCTCTCTTGAAAGTATCCAGAGAACCGGCCTCCACCGCCCTCTGAGGCAGAGAATTCCACAGACTCACAACTCTCTGTGTGAAAAAGTGTTTCCTCGTCTCCGTTCTAAATGGCTTACCCCTTATTCTTAAACTGTGGCCCCTGGTTCTGGACTCCCCCAACATCAGGAACATGTTTCCTGCCTCTAGCGTGTCCAAACCTTTAATAATCTTATATGTTTCAATAAGACCCATTTCCTTATCTCTGTAACTCCCTCTCCCCTGACGCTCAGTCTGAAGAAGGGTCTCGACCCAAAACATCACTCATTCCTTCTCTCCAGAGATGCTGCCTGTCCCGCTGAGTTACTCCAGCATTTTGTGTCTATCTTCTCAACTTATTATTCCACTGGGGGAGAGCTGTGTGCTGCGTTTTGGAGTTATAGAGTGATACAGTGTGGAAACAGGCCCTTCGGCCCAACGCCCACACTGGTCGACATGTCCCAGCTACACTAGTCCCACCTGCCCGCGTTTGGTCCATATCCCTCCAAACCGGTCCTATCCATGTACCTGTCCAACAGTTTCTTAAATGTTGGGATAGTCCCAGCCTCAACTACCTCCTCTGGCAGCTCGTTCCATACACCCACCACCCTCTGTGTGAATAAAGTTACCCCTCAGGTTCCTATTAAATCTTTTTCCCCTTCACCTTAAACGTGTGTCCTCTGCATAGAGTAATGGGTGGGAATGAGCTCTGATGCTCGGTGGGAATTGATGGGGGGGGGGGGGGGGGTCAGGTCTATCAAACCCACAACAGATATTCTGCCTGTTCGCTGCCAGCTGTGAAGCTTTCCTCATCCCCCCGCCCCTGTCTCCCTGTGGGTTAGGTATTTGTAGTTGCTTTCATCTTCCCTCCTTCCTCTCTCCCTCTCTCTCACCCTCCCTCCCTCTCCCTCTCTCTCTCCCTCTCCCTCCCTCCATCTAGACTCTCCGAGCATCTAGAATTATCTCTCTCTCTCTCTCTCTCTCTTCCTCCCCCCTTTCTCTCTCTCCCTCCTCACTCCCTCCCTCCCCCACTCTCTCTCTCTCTCTCCCTCTCTCTCTCCCTCCCTCTCTCCCTCTCTCCCTCTCCCTCCCTCTCTCTCTCTCTTTCCCTCCCTCTCTCACTCCCTCCCTCCCCCTCTCTCTCTCTCTCACTCCCTCCCTCTCTCCCTCACTCCCTCTCTCTCTCTCTCTCTCTCTCTCTCTCTCACTCCCTCCCTCTCTCCCTCTCTCTCACTCCCTCACTCCCCTCTCTCTCTCTCTCTCTCTCTCTCTCTCTCTCTCTCACTCCCTCACTCCCCTCCCTCTCTCTCTCTCTCTCTCTCTCTCTCTCTCTCTCTCTCTCCCTCTCTCTCTGCACCTGGTTTTCTGTAGACTTTACAACCTTTTTATTCCTGCCTCCTTCCTGCCCATAAACGACTCTAGAGTCAGGAGTTTATGATCAACTCCAGCATTGGCTCTATCTTTGGTGTGAACCGAGACGCCCTTTGGTCTGCCCGAGCGTTGTTGACCACCCAGCGGAGCGAGATGTCCGTCGAGGAATGTTGCCTACTGGCCCGCTGCAGACTGCAGGAGTCCGTGCTGAGGGACGCACTGAAGCTCGGTGCAGCCAACGCCAAGGCTCGGTGGGGGAGGGCCACAGTCTAGGGTCCTTCCGCTGCTGGACATGGGGGGGGGCAGGGTGTGGTGGAGAAACCCCTCAAAATAAGGGAGGGATTCCCACGCCAGTGGGGCCACATGAGTGGCAAGGGTGGGGGATAGATTTGTGCAATTTGTGTAAACTATTGAATATTTGTATAGCCTCCGAGAATATCGGATGAATTTTTGCACAGTTCCTGTATTGTATTTATTTATTACTTGAATAAAGTCTATTTTGAAATGAAATCTGCAGTTCGTTTCTGCCGAGTGAAAACCTTTTTGTTGCGTGCTAACCAGTCAGTGGGGAAGACTACATGATTACAATCGAGCCGTCCACAGTGTCTAGAAGAAAGAGAATAAGGTTTAGTGCAAGATAAAAGCCCAGTAAAGTCCGATCAAGGATAGTCTCAGTGTTTAAGAAAGAACTGCAGATGCTGGAAAAATCAAAGGTGGACAAAAATGCTGGAGAAACTCAGAGGGTGAGGCAGCATCTATGGAGCGAAGGAATAGGCGACGTTTCAGGTCGAGACCCTTCCTCAGACTGATGGTCTGAGGGTCTCCAATGAGGTGGATGGGAGGTTAGGACTGCTCTGTGGTTGTGGTAGGATGGTTCAGTTGCCCTGAAAGCTGATTATAGAATCACACGGCGCGGAAACGTCTTTCACCGCTGGTGTTTACCACGCCGGCCAACACGCCCCACCTACACTAGTCCCACCTGCCTGCGTTTGGTCCATATCCCTCTAAACCCGTCCTATCCATGAACCTGTCCAAAATTTTTTTAAACGTTGCGATAGTCCCGGCCTTAACTGCCTCGTTCCATACACCCACCACCGTTTATGGGAAAAAGATCCGTCTCCGGTCTACATTTAAGAAAGAACTGCAGAGGTTGGAAAAATCGAAGGTAGACAAAAATGCTGGAGAAACTCAGCGGGTGAGGCAGCATCTATGGAGCAAAGGAATAGATGACGTGTCGGGTCTCGAACCAAAAGCGTCACCTATTCCTTCGCTCCATAGATGCTGCCTCACCCGCTGAGTTTCTCCAGCATTTTTGTCTACTTGGAGTTTACACCTATGTATTTGAGCTCTGTGTGTATTTACTATCATAAACAACTCATACTTATGTACAGATCCTGAGTTATTACACGCTCCTACGTGGTGTCCGAAGTGGGGTGCGAACCCAACCCAAATAGAATTTATTTGTACGATTTCTGTTTCTGCATCTTGCCTGTGTCTATCTCGCGTGGATGCTTTCATTGCAGTTACAACTTTCAGTGTGTATGCTTTGGAAAAGGTGCAGAGGAAGTTTATCAAAACATTGTCGGGATTAAAGGGGTGGGCACCAGTAAATGGGGGAATTAGGGGAGGGCACCTGTAAATAACCCTCGCATAGGTCCCCTGGCGGTCTAGGTGCTGGAGGATGAAGTACAGGCCTAGGTTGACTGCGTCATCCACAGATCTATTGGCCAACTGATGCAAACTGCAGAGGGGTTTGTGATATTTGTCAGGTGGGCCAGCACAAGGGTCTTCATGACTACAGAGGTCAGTGCGACAGGCCTGTTGTCATTAAGACCAGTAATCCTTGTCTATTTGGGTACAGGGACAATAGTGGAGATTTTGAAGCAGGCAGGGGCAGTA
>JAXLNO010003954.1:0-32520 GCA_038087875.1 Malacoraja senta
GGTACTGTCCGATTCACCTCGACCCCATTGCGGACATTGGACTTTGTCTGTGGAACTGATGCGCTACAATGCTGAGATCTATATTCTGCACTCTGTATCTTCCCGTTTGCTCTACCTATTGGACTGGAGTTGGGCTGGATTGTATTTATGTATCGTGTCTGATCTGTTTGGGCAGCATGAAGAACCAAACTCTTTTCACTGTACCTTGGTCCACGTGACAATGAGCCCAAATCCAGTTTGCGAGGAGGCATGAATCAGAGGCTTCAACTCTGACCACACTTTAGAAATCGATTTTTTGTTGTTGAAAAAAGACAAAACTCAGTGTGTGCTTTAGTGTTTTTTTTCCTGCTGAATTCTGCCCCGGATCCTGCTCCAAGCTGACTCGCTGCACAGTCGGGATAATAAGGCAGTAACGCTGGCTGACAGAGTGAAAGGTTGTTCTTAGTTGAAAGGGAAATAGAAATAAAATTGCTGGTTTGCCTGGAGCAGAGCCTTCCTCAAGGTAGGGACTTATTTATAGCTCGGTAGAGACAGCTTGCTGCTACAGAGGGGGGCCGACTGTCAGGAAGGAGTGCATGCAAAACCCGCATCTACACAGCAAGGGTGGCTCACCAACTCCACACTCCCTCTGAGAAACCACCCCAGTCCCTTCCCCACGGCAGCTGACTGGTGCTCTCCGGCACAGCTTGCCAGAGTCCACCAGGATGGGGACGACAAACCCATCGCACCGTCCTTGGGGTGGGGGGAGTAATATTTGGGAGACGCGTTGCTGGGGGGGGTCAGACCCAGGTCTGAGGCAATAGACAATAGACAATTCGGCCCTTCGAGCCCTTGTGATCATGGCTGATCATCCACAATCAGTACCCCGTTCCTGCCTTCTCCCCATATCCCCTGACTCCGCTATAGAAACATAGAAACTAGGTGCAGGAGGAGGCCATTCGGCCCTTCGAGCCAGCACCGCCATTCATTGCGATCATGGCTGATCGTCCCCAATCATTAACCTGCGCCTGCCTTCTCCCCATATCCCTTGACTCCACTAGCCCCTAGAGCTCTATCTAACTCTCTCTTAAATCCATCCAGTGATTTGGCCTCCACTGCCCTCTGTGGCAGGGAATTCCACAATCTTTAAGAGCCCTATCTAGCTCTCAGCTTGCCACACGCAAACCGAGGAGCAGCAACTCGTCATGCCCTTGGGTAGCCCACCGGCCAGGGTATGGACACTGAACTCTCCGAGAGACTAGATACAAGGAACTGCAGGTGCGGGTTTGTTTAAAAAAAAAGCCAAAGTGCTGGAGTACCGAACAAGTTCTCTGGGGAACATGGATTGGCGGCGTTTCGGGTCAGGACCTTTCTTCGTACTCTCCCATCATCACCCTGATGCACTTCCTTTCTCTCCCCCCTCCCCCATACACTAATCTCACATCCTCGAGTCTTCTATTCCCCCCCCCCACCCCTCCCATTACCTTCCACCTACGTCCCTCCCTCTGGCTTCACATTCCTCTTCTCATCAGACACCCTTTTGATCCCGACTACAGGTGCTGTCTGTGCGGAGTTTGCACGCTCTCCATGTGACCGCGCGGGTTTTCTCCCACATTCCAAAGACATGCGGGTTTATAGGTTAATTGACTTCTGAAAAATAAGTCCCTAGCACCGGAGACCCGGGTTCAATCCAGACTACGGGTGCTGTCTGTGCGGAGTTTGTACGTTCTCCCCCGTGACCGCGTGGGTTTTCTTCGAAATCTTCGGTTTCCTCCCACACTCCAAAGACTTACAGGTGTGTAGGCAAATTGGCTGGGCATAAGTGTAAATTGTCCCTAGTGTGTGTGTAGGATAGTGTTAATGCACAGGGATCGCTGGTCACTGGGGACTCAGTGGGCTGAAGGGCCTGTTTCTGCGCTGTATCTCTAACTAAACGTGATCTAAACAGCTTGCACTGATAGTAGTGACAAATGCTCCGTTGTAAATATCTAGATTTTATGAAGCAAAAATTGAGATATTAGCAGCATTTTGATTAGAAAAAGTGTGAATGGAATGTGCTAAATACCCAACAGTTGCACAAGCCTTGCATCCGAGGCTCAGTCTGACACTATCAGATAGTCATTAGTAACTGGAATCTGTCAATGACAAACCAGAAACACTCGTAATATCACCACCTTGATTTTGTCTATTCAGCACAACCAGAATACTAAAGGCCAGGCAAAATGCACAACTATTTCTTGGCCAAGAGTGCATGAATAACTAGAATTCTATCACATACACCCACACAATGGTTTAAGGAGCCCTCTCAACTTCCAGAGAACCGGACTCCTCCAGAGAATTCTCCCCGAGGCCACACAGTCAGACAGGCCAGACTGGTTTACTTTACCGAACTGGTTTACTTTACTGAAGAAGGGTTTCGGCCCGAAACGTTGCCTATTTCCTTCGCTCCATGCAAAGAGTTGAACAATCTCCACTATAGGAAATAGGCAACGTTTCGGGCAAAAACCCTTCCGGGTTTCGGCCCGAAACGTTGCCTATTTCCTTCGCTCCATAGATCCTGCTGCACCCGCTGAGTTTCTCCAGCATTTTTGTGTACCTTCTGGTTTACTTTAACCAGTTTAGGACGAGGAGCAGATGATACTATTTACATTCTGTCTGAAGAAGGGTCCTGACCTGAGAGATCACCCGTCCAGTTCCTCCGCAAATGACGCCCGACCTGCTGCTTGGTATTTTGCTTCAGGATAGAGCTGCTAGAGACCCCGATTCGATCATGACCTTGGCTGCTGTCTGTGCGGAGTTTGCACGTTCTCCTTGCGACTGCGAGTTTCCTCCGGTTTCCACCTACATCGCAAAGGTGTGCGAGTTTGTAGGTTAATTGGCCTCTGAATCGCCTCCAGCGTGTAGCGAGTGGATGCAAAAGTAGGATAACATGGGGGGCACCGTACAACGGCTGCCTCGCCAACAGTCTGTGTCGTCCCTTTCTCTGTTGTTTTTTTAATCTGTCGTTAAATGTTGTTTTAGTTTATCTTTAGTTTTGTATTATGGGGGGGGGGGGGGGGTGGGGTGGTGGAGGGAACTTTAATCTCTTTCCTCGACGGAGATGCGACTTCTTCCATGTCGTATCCCTGACTGCACTGCGGCCTAACATTGAGGAGTTGGCGGCCTCTTGCCGGGGACCGGCTTCGGGAGCTCCAACCGCGGGAGCCTGTGGATGTAACATCATGAAGCTCGCGGTCCCTGGTTGGGGACCGGCTCCGGGAGCTCCAACCGCGAGAGCTTGCGGATGTAATATCATGAAGCTCGCGGTCCCTGGTTGGTGACCGGCTTCGGGAGCTCCAACCGCGGGAGCCTGCGGATGTAACATCATGAAGCTCGCGGTCCCTGGTTGGGGACCGGCTCCGGGAGCTCCAACATGTAACATCATGAAGCTCGCGGTCCCTGGTTGGGGACCGGCTCCGGGAGCTCCAGCATGTAACATCATGAAGCTCGCGGTCCCTGGTTGGGGACCGGCTCCGGGAGCTCCAAGCCGCGGGAGCTTTGATCGTCCCGACGCGGGAACTTTGATCCCAAAGACGACAAGACTTTATTGCCCACCCTCACGGTGAGGAATGTGGAGGAGCCTCTGTGAAGGATGTTTAGGTAACATTTGTATGTGGTTGCGTGCTTTGTTGCTTTTTTTGGTATGACTGCATGGCGAACCAAATTTCTCATGATTTACATATTTCTTTTATTTTCATACTTGGCTAATATCAATTACAATTATAAAAAAACTGCTGCGAATGGGTGACCGATGGTTGGCATGGACTGGGTGGGCCGAAGGGCCTGTTTCCATGCTGTAAATTGCAGCATCTGCAACACTTTCTATAGTATTTCTATTGTACCTTCCACGTAGTCCACACTTGAATTCTGGTCACGTTGCTATGGCAGGAATCTCAGCAGCCAGCCCGTGTACAGAAAGCTGCCACATACAGCACTGATGCCAACTCCCCTAAACACAGCAGCCCTTCTCTGCACCTTACCCTGCTTGACAGCATCTTTCCTATAATATGGTGACCAAAAAATGAACACAATAAACAATAGACAACAGGTGCAGGAGTAGGCCATTCGGCCCTTCGAGCCAGCACCGCCATTCAATGTGATCATGGCAGATCATCCCCAATCAGTACCCCGTTCCGGCCTTCTCCCCACATCCCCTGACTCCGCTATCTTTAAGAGCCCTATCAAGCTCTCTCTTGAAAGTATCCAGAGAACCAGCCTCCACCGCCCTCTGAGGCAGAGAATTCCACAGACTCACCACTCTCTGTGAGAAAAAGTGTTTCCTCGTCTCCGTTCTAAATGGCTTACTCCTTATTCCTAAACTGTGGCCCCTGGTTCTGGACTCCCCCAACATCGGGAACATGTTTCCTGCCTCTAATGTGTCCAAGCAATACTGTAAATGCGGCCTCACCAACGACTTATACAATTGCAACGTGACCCAATTTCTATACTCGAACTGATGAGATAAGCATCATATGTGCAGATAAGTTGATCGAGTATTAGAAGCGGGGACGAGGGAACAAAGAGGGGAATTGATGGGCCTTCGAGAGCAGATTAACCATTCCTGGCAATTTAGTTTAGAAAAACAGCATGGAAACAGGCCCTTTGGCCCATCGAGAGGCGATTGACATCTTCAATCACACTAGTTTTATATTATCCCACTTTTCAACCACTCCCTACACATAAGGCCACAATTTTACAGAAGCCAATTAACCTACAAGCTCGCACGTAATTGGGATGTGGAAGGGAACCGGAGCACCCGGAGAAAATCCACACTGACAGCATGCAGAGTCCCGATGGAAACTGGGTTCCTCGGCCCGCGAGGCAGCAGCTCTACCAGCTGTGCCGTCCTTAGTGAGTGGTGAAATGGGATGGATTCAGATTCAGATTCAAACGTTATTGTCATTGTGCAGTGTACAAGTACAGTGACCATGAAATGCAGTTGGCATCTCACCCAGAAGTACGAACACAGTGGAATATCCAAGAGTTCAACGGGCCAAATGAATTCGGGAGTAAAAGAATATGAAACCCAACATGAAACTTGATATGATGGATATTCAAATGGAAAGGCTAGAGAGATGCGACTCAGATTATTGGAAGAAAAGCTGGACTGAACGAATCAACGCGGTTCCTCTTTCCCAGAACACAGTAGGCTTGGGTTTGCGGAGGAGGCTCGTGCTGCCCTTGCAAAGGCCAACTCTCCAGCGATTGCGCACAGCAGGCAGGACTTTCCCCAGATGGGGCACAACCCTGCCTGGCCCCAAGCAGCAGGAACCAGTGGCGGGGGGGGAGAGAGAGAGAGTGAGAGTGAGAGTGACCGGGGAGGAACATAGGGTCATGGACATCATTCTGCAGAACAGTGAGCTAGAACAGGCCCTCAGCCCCCATGCCAAACATGAAGCCAAGTTAACTAAACTCTGTCTGCAAACCATCCATATCCGTGTATCTCCCGTGTAACAGCCGCTTCATTGCCACAATCATAGTACACAGCCCGTTACCTTTAAGGCAGTAAATATAGATTTTTGATTAGTACGGATGCCAGGGGTTATGGGGAGAAGGCAGGAGAATGGGTTGGGAGGGAGAGATAGATCAGCCATGATTGAATGGTGGAGTAGACTTGATGGGCCGAATGGCCTAATTCTACTCCTATCACTTACGAGACTTATGACCTCATGAACGTGGACCAGACTCTTCGGCCCACGGTGTGCGCTGAACGTGAGGCAGATACAACAGAGGCGTTCCACAGATGTGTGGATAGACAAGTGGATATGCAGGGAATGGATTATGCGCAGGCAAGTAAATGTTGGTCGTATCTCATCGACCGACAGACAGACCATGTCTTTGCCGATGATCCATATCCCGTCATTCCAGTGTGAAATCACCACTAACATAGGAAACAGAGCAGCCAATTTTAAGCAAAGGGAGTTCCCACACGATAACAAACGAGGTGACCTTCGACTCGAGGGTTGGGAGAGCGGAGATGTATCCAGCAGGAATTAACTAATCCCAACACTGTATCTTACAGAAGCCAATTAACCTACAAACTCGCACGTCTTTGGGATGTGGAAGGGAACCTACGCGGTCACGGGGAGAACGTGCAAACTCCACACTGATGGTATCCAGGGTCCGGATGGAACCTGGGTCTCTCGCGCTGGTTGGGGGGGGGGGGGGGGGAAGAGGGAAGGTGAGAATATGGGCAACCTGTGTCGAGTGCCCGATCCCCGACCCGTCACTTGGCATCAGTCCACCCCCACTGACCACAGAGGGCATGGCCGGCGGCCAAACCAGTGCGAACAGCCTCTCGCGAGCCTGGAGGGTAAACAGCGCACTGGAAGGGACGAGGGCACGAAATTAAATGCCGCTGCCCGAAAATACTTTTAACAAAAATCAATTAATGGCACTGCTGGCAGCCTGGCGCAAGTATTTACAGGACAGGCTGCGATCGCTACAAGCATCCCCCATTAAGCCTCTCCGTCTGACGTGGTGGAAACCGCAGGATCAGGGCAGATTAATCAAAACATTCCTGCCACGGAATTTAGCGAGAAGGCTTGGAAGCCACAAAATCTGCCAGGTGTAGCAACCCACTCTGTCAAAGACACCCCGCATGGCCTGTGTAATCAGGCAGTGACAGTCACCACAAGGCTGCTCTCCACACCACTCAACTCCCTGTCTGGGATTTCCCCAATGGAAGCCCCAGCAAGGTTCGCACCTTGATGAGTGTCTGAATCTGATCCGTCCAGCGAAGTTACACAGACGCAGACACAGACACAGACACAATAGACAATAGGTGCAGGAGGAGGCCATTTGGCCCTTCGATGTGATCATGGCTGATCAGTACCCCGTTCCTGCCTTCTCCCCATATCCCCTGACTCCGCTATTTTTAAGAGCCCTATCTAGCTCTCTCTTGAAAGCATCCAGAGAACCTGCCTCCACCGCCCTCTGAGGCAGAGAATTCCACAGACTCACCACTCTCTGTGAGAAAAAGTGTTTCCTCGTCTCCGTTCTAAATGGCTTACCCCTTATTCTTAAACTGTGGCCCCTGGTTCTGGACTCCCCCAACATCGGGAACAAGTTTCCTGCCTTCTAGCGTGTCCAAGCCCTTAACAATCTTATATGTTTCAATGAGATGCCCTCTCATCCTTCTAAACTCCAGAGTGTACAAGCCCAGCCGCTCCATTCTCTCAGCATATGACAGTCTCGCCATCCCGGGAATTAACCTGTGACGCAGACACAGACACAGACAGACACCTCAAACCCAACCCTATCTCCCCTCAACATCAACTCGATCTAAACGTCACACTGCCTCAGAAAAGCAGGCAACACAATCAAGGATCACTCACACCTTCCTCTCCCTTCTCCCGTCAGGCAGATACAAAGTCGTGCACGTGTGAACTACCAGATTCAATCATCATCGTTGAAAATATTAGCGACGCAGTGGTGCTGGTTTCCGACAGGAACGGTGACGGATGCACCACACATCTTTTGGTGTGTGTGCTTTATCATCATTCCTTACAATTCTATGTACGGCTGTGATCGCAACTTCTACTGAAGTGTGGATGGCCGTTGGCTCACTAGAAGCTCATCTGCCCTTCGACAGGTCTTGTCTTTGGCCCTGCTGGGGGTCCACAGCCCACTCCTCAACTGGCAAACCAGGTGGGGAGATGGTTTAGTCGCCGACTATCCGACCATGGAGCAGGTAGCACGGGATTACATGATACCTGTGGAGGGGGGGGGGGGAGATACACACTCCCCCCCGACCTGCCCTGTTCAAGACAGCTTTTTTCCCAGCTGTTGTCTGACTCTTGAATGGGCCTCTCATGTGCCAAGAATGAATCCCCGATCTTCCAACCTACCTCGTTGAAGTCCTTGCACTTTTTTTAAATCTGCACTTTCCCTGTATTGCAATACTAGATTCCACAGAGTTTTTTCTTCAATTTGCACTGCCCGATGTGCTCACGAGGCAAGAACTGCCTGGACAGCACAGAAACAAATGTTTTTCTACTGCATCTCAGTAAAAGATATATAAAGCAAACACCAAAAGCTCCCACTGCCTGCACACACTGTCTGGTTTTACATGGCACCTCAGCACTCTGCACTTCAGACTTATCCTCCTCATTGACAAACACATCATATCACCATTTCATTCCCATTCCCCCCCCCCCCCCCCCCCATGTCTGTGGAATTCTCTGCCTGAGAGGGCAGTGGAGGCAGGTTCTCTGGATGCTTTCAAGAGAGAGCTAGATAGGGCTCTTAAAGGTAGCGGAGTCAGGGGATATGGGGAGAAGGCAGGAACGGGGTACTGATTGGGGATGATCAGCCATGATCACATTGAATGGCGGTGATGGTTCGAAGGGCCGAATGGCCTACTCCTGCACCTATTGTCTATTGCCTATAACTGAACCATGCTAATGATGACCTTGTTTAGTATCCATCACATATGCACACACACAATGCCTGTAGATCCCTGTGAAGGCTGCTTAGTTTAGTTTAATGTGACCTGTCCCGAGGTACAGTGAAAAGCTTCCCACGTGAAAGGATTTTTCTTCTGAGTTCGGGACCAGAGCAGGTTTGCAGTCAGTCGCAGCGAGGGCAGCGATCAGGCTCGGCGAGCACTTGTATGCAGTCAGGCAGAACCATGTTAAGGAAGCATTAAACAGCAGCCTGCTAGAGAACTCTCCTCTCCCAGAGCAGAGCAAATGAACAGATGCTAATGGCCTTGTTTAGCATCCATTATATGTACACACACACACAATCCCAAGTGCAAAACATCTTGGTCTCCAACAACCAGAGCAATCTGCTTCAATTAAGGTTAATAACAAGCTAGAGAAAGCAGAAAATTGCCACAACTGCACATTGATGAGAGAAAGCGGACAGTTTGCAGAGATGTAGTGTTGTTTTAGGAGCCCAGAGGGCTTTGGCTGTGATCGACTTTAAGCCACAGCCAAACGAGAGGCCATTCTGGGAATTTCCATGAGGCTTCCCACATCCCTTTTCAATGCACCCAAAACAGTCTCCAAAGGGAAGTAACAAGTCTCCCACAGTCAGCTTGGGGCAAGAGACAAATGATCTGGGGTTTTAGGCAGACAGGGGGTTATGTGGTGACTGTACTCCCTCACCCTTCACGTGTCTGCATATCATATGCAGGCAGAGGAGATTAGTTTCACATCATGTTCAGCATAGACATTGTGGGCCGAAGGGCCTGTTCCAGTGCTGTACTGTGCTTGAAGCATCGTGGGTTCTGTTGGGTGATCAGACGAGAGTCATGGAGTTGTGCGGCACTGAAACAGGCCATTCGGCCCGACGTGTCCCTGCCAAGCTAGACGGGGAGTCTTATAGCTTCTGTCTGATTGAAGGATTGAAATGAGAGCCAGGGTGGTGTGGATCTCTGATGACATTGGCTGCCTTGCGGAGGCTGCACTTCCTCTGGATCCAGTGGATAGTGGGGAGGTCAGTTTCCATGATGGACCAGGGCAGTGATCACCACTCTCTGTACCTCCGGGGCGTTGCAGTTGCCAAACCGGGCAACCAGCCTGGACGCTCTCTTGTTAAAGTTTGCTCGTCATCATCGGCTCTGACCTCCCTACCATCGAGGGGATCTATCGCAGTCGCTGCCTCAAAAAGGCTGGCAGTATCATCAAGGACCCACACCATCCTGGCCACACACTCATCTCCCCGCTACCTTCAGGTAGAAGGTACAGGAGCCTGAAGACTGCAACGTCCAGGTTCAGGAATAGCTACTTCCCCACAGCCATCAGGCTATTAAACTCAACTCAAACAAAACTCTGAACATTAATAGCCCATTATCTGTTATTTGCATTTGATCAGTTTATTTATTCATGTGTGTATATATTTATATAATGGTATATGGACACACTGATCTGTTCTGTATTCATGCCTTCTATATTCTGTTGTGCTGAAGCAAAGCAAGAATGTCATTGTCCCATCAGGGACACATGACAATAAACTCTCTTGAATCTTGAATCTAGAGTATGTGTCAACATAGTGATTGTCCTCAATCATGGAAGCAAGTGGAGGCGTTGATGAGCTTCTTGCAGGGCCCAGCACAGATCCACAGATCCTCAGAGTCTGAGGGGCATGATGACTGGGGGCCAATGGAGCACCAATGCACTGCAGTTAAAGCAGAGACAAGCACCCATCCCGTTGTTGAAGGAACACAATAGGTGCAGGAGTAGGCCATTCGGCCCTTCAAGCCAGCACCACCATTCACTGCGATCATGACCGAGTCAAGTCAAGAGTTTATTGTCATGTGTCCCAGAAAGGACAATGAAATTCTTGCATTGCTACTGATCATCTACAATCAGTACCCCGTTCCTGCCTTCTCCCCATAATCCCTTGACTCCCTATCTAACTCTCTCTTGAAAGCGCCCAGAGAATTGGTCTCCACTGCCTTCTGAGGCAGAGAATTCCACAGATTCACAACTCTTGTGTGTGAAAATGTTTTTCCTCATCTCCGTTCCAAATGGCCTGCCCCTTATCCTTAAACTGTGGCCCCTGGTTCTGGACTCTGGGACACCCAGGGACTAGCTGCAGGGATCACCACCTGGGCTCCCGGGTCTGATTCACAAGTCATGCTGAGAAACACAACATGCCCTCAGCACAAGGGACTGAACAAGTGATTTGGCTGGGCGTGGACCTGGTCACAGAGGCTGATTTCAGCAAGATCAGCAGATTTTCTAACCGGCACCTCAGAGAAGTAGATTGGGATTTTAAGGCTGGCAAAATTGTTGCTAGCTTTTCCTTCTGTGCTTATTTAACTAAATTTAAATATCCCCAGTGGAATTTGAACTCCATTCTTTGGATCATTACTGGGAACTGCTCAAAGGCATTTAATAGAAATTACATTCCAGCAGCTTAACAGATCCAGCAATCAGAATTTAATTTTAAGTTTATCATCGCACAGTGAGAAGCTCGCTTCGCGTTCTATCCAAACACAGATCAGATCATAACCTACATAGATACAATCATGACAAAGTCTGGCAGAAAGGGTAGAGGGCACAGGGGAAGATGCAGATGGGGGCCATTCTTCGGAGCGTGAACTCCAACCCGTCACACACGTGACCATGAAGCAAGCAGCTCATGAAAACATTCCTTGGAAGAGATTAATCTTATCCGTCGCTATTTCCCTACCTGCAGAACTGCTAAAGATATGATCATTCTAGCTTATTAAAATGAACGAGAGTCTGCCAGATAAAACTGAGTTATGGAAAAAAAGCGCTTCCGTGTGCGGTCACACACGTGACCAGTCCTATTTGACCTCCGACCTTAACCAAACATCGCCAGCGCAACCTAAAAATTTCACTTGATAAAATGGGTCACATATACAGAAGAACACAATATACCCGTCATGCGTTCAGAATTAGAAGAGATGTATTGCACCATTTTTCATATTTGTGGTCACACACGTAACTAAGAATGGGGCCAGATGCAGAATATAGTCCTCAGCATTGTAGTGCACCAGATTAGTTTAGAGATACCGCGCGGAAACAGGCCCATCGGCCGACCGAGTCTGCGCCTGCCAGCGATCCCCGCGCATTAACACCAACCGACACACGCGAGGGACAATCGACAATTTTACCAATCCAATCCTACAAACTTGAACGTATTTGGAGTTCCAGGGACAAAGTCCAATACTCACAGTGGGGTAGAGGTGAATTACTTCAGAGTCACCGAATCACACCGCTCAGAAACGGGCCTTTCAGCCCAACTTGGTCCACGCTGACCAAGATGCTCATCTATACTGGTGCAATCTTCCCAGTTTAAACCACATCCCTCCAAATCTTTCCTATCCATGTGCCTGTCCAAATGTCTTTTAGCAGCCGTTATGCAACAGCCTCAACCAAACGTTAATACAATATAGAGACAAAAGGAATTGCATATGCTGGTTTACTCCAGCACTTTTTTTAAAAAAAGTGCTGGAGTAACTCAGCAGATCAGGCAACATCTGTGGAGAACATGGATAGGTGACGTTTCACAGAGTGCTGGAGTAACTCAGCGGGTCAGGCAGCATCTGTGGAGCGAAGGAAATGGGCAACCTTTCGGGCCGAAACCCTGAAGGAAATAGGCAACGTTTCGGGCCGAAACCCGGAAGGGTTTCGGGCCGAAACGTTGCCTATTTCCTTCGCTCCATAGATGCTGCCGGAACATGGATAGGTGACGTTTCACAGAGTGCTGGAGTAACTCAGCGGGTCAGGCAGCATCTGTGGGGAACATGGATAGGTGACGTTTCACAGAGTGCTGGAGTAACTCAGCGGGTCAGGGAGCATCTGTGGACAACATGGATAGGTGACGTTTCAGATCAGGAAGAAGAGTCCCGACCTGGAAGTTGACCTATTGGTGTTCTCCAGAGATGTTGCCTGACCCAGCTGAGTTACTCCAGCATTGCCTTTTATTAAAAAAATCAACACAACATAACTGTTTGTATTTTATCCTTCATAAACTTGCACCCTTGGACGTGGTGGGAGGGTTGATGCTGACACCAGCTCCACCATGCTGGAGGGGAAGGGGTGGAGAGTGATTCAGAGCTGGTGCCCACCATTGGGGAGGAAGGAGCTGGGAACAAACACACTGTACGGTTCTTCCTCAGACATCTGCATCTTGATCAATAGCTGCAGGGACCTGGGACACTGCAGTTCATGCCATCCATCAAGCCGCTGTCAGGAACTCAATACTCTGGGTGGTTTCACGCTTTCAAATGGAATTGGACAGCGAGCTTGAAGCGTAATATTGAAGGTCAGAGACAAATCAAGAAGCAGGGCCTCTGGGCCTTCTCATTCACAAGAATGACAGGCCTACTTTTTCTGGCTCAGAGCTTCTCCCCCCCCCCCACCCCAATACTTTTTATGACACTTAATGCATGCACTCCCTCTGTTTCTGCTTCTTTCTTTCTTTCTCAACGTACAAAAGTAACCCCTTCAGCCACTTCTTGCCACCTTTGGAGGCAAACTCTGCTGATCCACATGGAGACCAAACTCTGAGACCACACCTGGAGTATTGTGTGCAGTTTTGGTCCCCTAATTTGAGGAAGGACATTCTTGCTATTGAGGGAGTGCAGCGTAGGTTTACAAGGTTAATTCCCGGGATGGCGGGACTGTCATATGCTGAGAGAATGGAGCAGCTGGGCTTGTATACTCTGGAGTTTAGAAGGATGAGAGGGATTCTCATTGAAACATATAAGATTGTTAAGGGCTTGGACAAGCTAGAGGCAGGAAACATGCTAGAGGCAGGAAACATAGGGAAATGCAGGTGCTGGCTAACAAAAAAAAGTGCTGGAGTAACTCAGCATGTTTAAGAAAGAACTGCAGATGCTGGAAAAATCGAAAGTAGACAAAAAATGCTGGAGAAACTCAGCAGGTGAGGCAGCATCTATGGAGAGAAGGAATAGGCGACGTTTCCGGTCGAGACCCTTCTTCAGACTGATGAAGGGTCTCGACCGGAAACGTCGCCTATTCCTTCTCTCCATAGATGCTGCCTCACTTGCTGAGTTTCTCCAGCATTTGAGTAACTCAGCAGGTCAAGCAGCATCTCTGGAGAATGTGGATAGGGCATGGTGGAGCAGTAAGGAACTGCAATGGCTGGTTTGTTAATAAAAAGACACAAATGTTCTTTGTGCAGACCCATGAGCTCATGAAGCACGGTCCCATGGATGACAGCATAGAGCTCTCTCAAGCATGCCAGGGACTTTTGCTCAGCACACTGCAGCAGGCAGGAGAGAAATGCTCTCAAACACGTTGGCATGTGCACCGACCGACAAGCCGACGCCTGCACAGCTTCCAGTGAAATCCCAAAACAAAGGTACACAAAAATGCTGGAGAAACTCAGCAGGTGCAGCAGCATCTATGGAGCGAAGGAAATAGGCAACGTTTCGGGCCGAAACCCTTCTTCAGACTGATAGGGGGTGGGGAGAAGAAAGGAAAAAAGGCGGAGGAGGAGCCCGAGGGCTGGGGGATGGGAGGAGACAACCAGAGGGCTGATGAAGGGGAGGGGACAGCAAGGACTAGCAGAGTTGGGGCAACTCAAAGTTGTGAGAAATCCCAAAACAAGTTTAACGAGTTTGCCAGGACAGGTTGGGGTCTGGTTGAGCAACCAGCGGTTACACAGTCACTGTGGGCTCCACAAACACACAAACACACACACACAAGACCACCAGAGCAGCTCTAGTCAGAGTGCTGCGATCAAACCAAACCAAATGTTGGCTCCTCACTCCCAACTCCAGGAATGTTTCCTGGAGTCGGTGCCAAGTTGGTGGTGATCACACAGCACCAGCCCCACATTCCTCTCTCTTGGCAGCAGGCTTGCTCACTCCAGATGCCGAGGACACAGCCAGAGGAAGTCCTGTGGAGGGAGGAGTCACACTGCCTTCTCCCCAACCGGGCAATGCACATGATTACTAAACTACTCCCAGCTCAGCGGCGGCTAGTGCAGCCTCGGGGCCATCACTATGTTCCACAGGAGCAAACCCCCCTCCCCTCCCTCCCAGAGTCCCACTCCTGTTCTCTCAAACGCCGCCAGCTTGTTGGCCTCAGCTTCACTGCGGACCCAATACCCCCCCCCCCCCTCCCCCTCTCTCCAAGTCAAGCAGCTTCTCCAGAATCTGGTAACAGTTGGTCCTTTCGGGACCATTTTGATTTAAACAGCTTCCAATTCTGGATCTGCTTCCCCTCGGCCACCTGGAACAGTCTCTCCATCTTCCCCGCCACCTCTTTCATTCTCAAAACCCTCCATCGGGTCGGGCTCCCGTTTCCTGATTCTCGGACTGCCCAGAGGTACAACTGAAGGACATGGATGGGTGTCGTTTAGGGTCTGGACCCTGCTTGGGTGTGTCACATCAGGAGAGGACTCTGGCCACATTCTCTGTGGAGTTTGCACATTCTCCCTGTGACCACATGGGCTCCCTCCCACGCTCCAAAGACGTGCAGATGTGTAGGTTAGCTGGCCTCTGTAAATTATCCCCAGTGTGCAGGAGTGGATGCGAGAGCGGGAACTAGTTTGAGCGGGGCGGTCGATGTTTGGTGCTGTCCCGGTGGACCGAAGGGCTTATTTCCACGCTGTATCTCTAAACTCTCAACAGTTAAGGCTCCAATTGTTTCTCCGTGCCTACATTGGCAAGGTAGTAGTGAGCTAACTACCAGGGCAGGGGTGGGGAACCTTTTCATGTTGGAAGGCCGCATTAAGTTAGCTGTAATCTAAAAAGGCCGCATCCAAGAAACTTCAATTAGATATACTTCACTAATGTACATTATTTTGTTAAAATAGTCCTCATGACTTACTAATGTTTTAATTATGGCCGTCAGTCGGGGAGGATTATTTTGTTGAATGTTCTTTTACTCTTTAGTATTTTAAATACGTTCATTTTAAGATTAAAATAAAAATAATAAAAGACAAACAAAAACATATTAATAATAATAAAAAGATTTGTTCTACAAAATTTTGATTCATTCAAAAGGCCGCACTTAATGGCCTAGAAGGCCGCAGGTTCCCCACCCCTATACCAGAGTAACCAGGCTGTGGAATTCTCTGCCTCAGAGGGCGGTGGAGGCAGGTTCTCTGGATGCTTTCAAGAGAGAGCTAGATAGGGCTCTTAAAGATAGCAGAGTCAGGGGATATGGGGGGAAGGCAGGAACGGGGTACTGATTGGGGATGATCGGCCATGATCACATTGAATGGCGGTGCTGGCTCGAAGGGCCAAATGGCCTAATCCTGCACCTATTGTCTATTGTCTATTGTCAAAGCGCAGTTCGGGACAACTCATGGACTGGCCCCTTTGAGTGATGGGACCTCTGGCGTTCCCAGCTCGAAGTCCGAGTGCGTGGGTGGGAAAACCCTGGCCTTCCTCCAGTCTCCTGCCCCCATCACAGTCCAAGGCTGGATATCACAGCCATTCCCAACTGCTGGGCAAGGGTCTCAGGAGGGAGTGGGCGAGGGGACCATCATCATGAAGCACAACTCAATCCACACACTACAAACTTGCTCTCCAATTAGTTGAGATTTCAAAGATTCACAGATCATACAACTTGCGACAGGAGCTCTCGCCTCAAACACCAGCACGGAGTCAAGAGGCCTGAGCTACAGGTGACAGAAATGAAAGCTCGCCTCTGCGGTTAACAGATGGAAAATCCACAGGCTTTAATCTTCACATCTGCCAAAGCAGCAGATGTTTACCGGAGCTCTCGGGGCTGCATCAAACCGCCTGCCACATGGGCAGCCGCAGACAGCAGGACTACTCGCTGTGCGGTCCGAGGGCTGAGATTATTATTCCAGCCCTCGCCCCATCAACCAACCCTCCCCTGCTCTCCCCAGCCTGGCCTCTTCCAGCACGGACACAAACGCCAGGCAAACCGTTCAGCAAAATCAGACACACCAAGTGGTGCAGTTGCTCAGTGGGTCAGGCAGAATCTCTGGAGAACATGGAGAGGTGACGTTTCAGGTCGGGACCCTTCTTCAGGTTGATGGAGGGTCCCGACCTGAAACGTTATCGATCCGTGATCTTCAGACCCACTGAGTTACTCCAGAACTTTGTGGCCATTTCTGTAAACCAGCATTTGCAGTACTCTGCATCTCCCAAGTCTCTCAGGGACTGGTACACAAAAGTGCTGGAGAAACTCAGCGAGTGCAGCAGCATCTAGGGAGCGAAGGAAATGGGCAACGTTTCGGGCCGAAACCCTTCTTCAGACTGCTTCCTCTGGCATGAGGCTTGGCTGTGAGGGGAAGGATGGAAGAGGAACGTAGGACGTGCACCAATGAAATGTTCTGCAATGGAGGGTGGGGCCCATGGAGATATCTGGACAAGAACCTACAGAGACAATCTTTTACAGAGAACCATTGGGCACAAGGGCAATGGGTGCAGGGACCATGATGAAAGTTCAGAAGAACTTTCTGGGTCTGAAGAAGGGTTTCGGCCCGAAACGTTGCCCATTTCCTTAGCTCCATAGATGCTGCGGCACCCGCTGAGTTTCTCCAGCACTTTTGTCTACCTATGATGAAAGTTGGGCCACTGGAAGTAAGGGTCATATTACTCAAGAGATTGCATGCCCATAGCTAGCACAGTGGGGCAGCTGGTAGTGCTGCTGCCTCACAGCGCCATAGACCCGGCTTCCATCCTGATCTTGGTTGTTGTTGTCTGTGCGGAGTTTGCACGTTCACCACCTGGCCGCATGGGTTTCCTCTGGGCGTCAGAGGTTCCTCCACGTCCCAAAGGCGTGCGGGTTTGTAGGTTGATTGGCCTTGGTAAAATTGTTCCTAATGTGGATGCAGTGGATGAGACGGTGGGGACAACAGAATCAATGTGAATTGGTTAAACCCCTGTCCCACGGTACGAGTTCATTCCAAGAGCTCTCCCGAGTTTGCCATGATTCGAACTTGGAGATTTACGGTAATGGCCACTCGTCGGTACTCGGGGCTCTCGTGGACATTTTTCATCATGTTGAAAATTCTTCACGAGTCTTCCCGTGCTTACCTGCCGTTAGCGCTAAGAGACGTCCCCGAGCTCCGATGTACCCGCTACGTTAATTCTCCGTGCTTACCACGAATTTGATTTTTAAAAACTCGGGAGAGCTCTTGGAATGAACTCGTACCGTGGGACAAGGCTATTAGAATGGACTCGGTGGGCCTGTTTCGATGCTGTATCTCTAAACTAATTATCCGCAGCCAAGACAACAGAAGCAGACAAGATCACAGAACATAGAACAGTACAGTACAGGCCCTTTGGCCCACAGTATCCATGCTGAACAGGATGCTAAGATGTCATCATATCCAGTCCAACTGCTATCCACACCGCTAATCTTTCAAAGACCTTCAGGAACATGCAAATATTTCCTACCTGTGACAGCTCAGACTGGTGCCAAACACAGCTCTCTAATCTAATGCAAAGTACTTCAATCATTGCAGGTAGACAAAAATGCTGGAGAAACTCAGCGGGTGAGGCAGCATCTATGGAGCGAAGGAATAGGTGACGTGTCGGGTTGAGGGTCGGAAGGGTCTCGACCCGAAACGTCACCTATTCCTTCGCTCCATAGATGCTTCCAGGTCTCGACCCGAAACGTCACCTATTCCTTCGCTCCATAGATGCTGCCTCACCCGCTGAGTTTCTCCAGCATTTTTGTCTACCTTCGATTTTACCAGCATCTGCAGTTCTTTCTTAAACATCAATCATTGCAGAATGCTTTCATGCACAAGTTTTTCTCTCCTGCCAGAAATAGGTATAGAGACAGATATAATAACTATGTTTAAAAGACATTTAGATCGGTGCATGGATAGAAAAGATTTACAGCTATATGGGCCACATACAGATAAATGGGACCAAGGAACCGAGCGGGCAAGATCATCTTTGACCCCTCTCACCCTGGCCACAAACTCTTTGAATCACTTCCCTCTGGAAGGCGACGCCGGATTGTCAAAGTCGCTACAGCCAGACATAAAAACAGTTTTTATCCACGAGTAGTTGCTCTACTCAACAGCCAAAAATCTGTAGCCTCCCTTTGATCTGGTATTTTGTTGGTTCACATGCTTGATCAATGGTGTTTTATCATTAATGTCTTATTATCATTAATGTTTAGTGTTTTCTGAGTCATTCGTAACTGTCACTGTATGTCATGTTGTTACTTGTGGGCGGAGCATCAAGGCAAATTCCTTGTATGTGAATACTTGGCCAATAAACTTACTTACTTAGATAGGGCATCTTGGTCAGCATTTCATCACTGAAAGAGATAGTATGGAAACCGGCCCTTCAGCCCATAAAGTGGATGGTGACCATTGATCACCCGTCCCCACTTGTTCAACATTATCCCACTTACTGATCCACTCACGAGGGGCAACTAACAGAAGCCAATGAACGCACAAGGATGGGATGGGATGCCCAAGGAAACCAAATTACCAGAGTGTAAACTCCACACAGACGGTACCCGATGCCAGGATCAAACCCGGGTGGTCTCTGGCAGGCAGTGAGGCAGCTGCTCCACCAGCTTGGACCAGTTGGGCCTATTTCACTGTTGTACGACTTCACCACCTCCCAAAGGCGCTGTTACTTAGAGAAACTCTGCACATTTTGAGCATCTCTCCTCTGACATGAGGGGAAACGAGGTCACAGAAATGCAAAGCCCCTTCCCTCCCCAGCCCCACGCTGTGCCCCAGGGCCGGCACTTTTCCCGCAGCGGGCAGTCACCAACTGTGCCAGCACTCCAGGGCTGCAGCCGGATGCGAAAGGCATCACAGTTTTAACCACAGCGTGCAGATTGGGCAATCCGTCCAATTAGCCACTCCTTGATCACAGCAAAGCAGTTAATATTTAAACAGCCATCCGTACAGCGTCACCGAGCATCTTCAGCTTATTCGACACAAACAAAATGAAAACACATCGGAAATTTTAAGAAAACAAAAAGTGAAATTCTTTCATGGACTATCCAAGAAAACAAACCAGTCACAGCTCCTGGTTAAGCTCGCCATGCAAGAGGTTTTGAGGAAGGCACATGGATCACCTACAGACACTGGTGGCCTGACTGGCAGAGACAAAGTGGGCTGAAGGGCCTGTTTCTCTACTGCCCTGTGCTATGTTTTATGTAGTCACAAGTGCAAGAAACAGTTCCGTTAGGCAGATTAAGTCTGGGCCTTGACTTCATCTCCACAATTATCAGTTTATTTATTCATGTGTGTATATATTTATATAATGGTATATGGACACACTGATCTGTTTTGTATTCATGCCTACTATGTTCTGTTGTGCTGAAGCAAAGCAAGAATTTCATTGTCCTATCAGGGACACATGACAATAAACTCTCTTGAATCTTGACAATGCCACATAATCCCCACATCCCTAGATTCCCTTCAGGCTCAATCTTCCAGTCACTTCCCCGAGCATTCCCCAGTGACCGAACAACCACAGCTCCCTGGAGCAGGGAATTCCAAAGCGTCACGACCTGGAGCGAGGAAATCCTTGCTGGCATGTCGCCAGTGGCCACGTCTAACCCCCTCGTCTCTCGCTAACTTCATTCTCCTCCAATTTCCACGGTGGTTTGGGGGTGGAATCCATCCTTTGCTCGGCACTCTCACCCACGCACCCTGCCAGAGGGAATGCTCCAGAGATCCAGGCTCTGGATTTCACTTGTTCAAAAAGTGATGGATTCACTGCCTCAAATCTCAGGTCATCCCATTCACAGCCTCAAACAACGACAGATCAAGCAATAGATTGCGGCAGAATAATGCATGGCTTAGGAGGTATCTTCTTGCGAATGAAACATAAACCAAAGGAATAATAGTTAGATCTCAAGCCGGGTGTTGAGCAGCCAGGTTGTTGTCTCTGTTGGCGTCAATGTCTGCCAGGCCCTGACACAGCTCCATTTGGTGGGTGGTAGAGCGGGCACCCAGAGATGACATGGTTGGCCGTCTGTTGTTCTGCTCCGCATTCACAGGCTGGGCTCTGGCGGAGCCCCCATCTCCACATGCTGGCACTGAAACACCCAACTCCAGTACCAAGTCTGTTAATACCTAGGAGGTATCAGCTACAGGGAGAGATTGGACAGGCTTGGATTGTTTTCTCTGGAACGTCAGAGTTTGCAGAGAGACCTGATAAAAGTATATAACAATATGAGAGGCATAGATATGGTGGGCAGTCGGAACTTTTTCCCCAGGATGGAAAAAACAAATACCGGAGGGGATAGCTTTAAGATGAGAGGGGCAAAGCATAAAGGAGTTATGCAGGCAATTTTTTTTTTTTTTTTAATTTAAAAAAGTTTTTAAAATACAATGAAGGCTGTGACTGCCGAGTGGCACATGCATCACCTGCAGGATGTAACATATGATGCCCGTTTGTCAGCACTGGGCCTCTACTCGCTGGAGTTTAGAAGAATGAGGGGGGGGGACCTCATTGAAATGCACCGAATGGTGAAAGGCTTGGATAAAGTGGATGTGGAGAAGATGTTTCCACTAGTGGGAGAGTCTAGGACTAGAGGTCACAGCCTCAGAATTAAAAGACGTTCCTTTAGGAAGGGAGATGAGGAGGAATTTCTTTAGTCAGATGGAGTCTGTGGAATTATTTGCCACACAAGGCTGTGGAGGCCAAGTCAGTGGATATTTTTAAGGCAGAGATAGATAGATTCTTGATTAGTACGGGTATCAAGGATTATGGGGAGAAGGCAGGAGAATGGGGTTAGGAGGAGATAGATCAGCCATGATTGAATGGCGGAGTAGACTTGATGGGCCGAATGGCCTGATTCGGCTCCTATCACTTACGACCTCATCACATTCTGCCAGGGATGGTGATTGAGGCAGCTAAGTTAATGGATACTCGTCACTAGTACAACAACAACAACGGAGGTGAGGCTGGTAAAGAGTGAGAAAAAAGAAGAAAATAGTCTTGGGATCGTGTTCAGCATGGACATTGTGGGCTGAAGGGCCTGTTCTTGTGCTGTACTGTTCAATATTACATGACATTAAAAGATCACCTCCGACGTAGACACAGGGGCACAAGTAGAACATTAGCTCAGACACCTTCTGTGACGTACGCTGGAGTCTGAGATTGAATTGACTGCAAGATGCAGCTGACCATCGATCACCCATTCACATAGTTCTATGTTACCCCACTTTCTCGTCCGCTCCCTACACTCACCAGAGACAATTTGACAGATGCCAAGTAACCTATATTAACCACACCTGCATATCTTCGAGTGGTACAATTAACGGAGCACCCAGAGGAAACCCAGGCTGTCACAGGAGAACGTGCAAACTCCACTAGGTCAGGATCGAACCTGGGTCTCTGGCATTGAGGCAGCAGCTCTACCTGCTGCACCACTCATGTTACAGGAAACCTGGTGGCAAGACTTTGAGCAAGACAGAGACAGGCAGACGTTCGCGTGATGCGAGAGAGAGGACGAGAGCAGGAAACCGGAGCAGAGGGACGGACTGCAAGACAGACAGATGGGCAGGTGTTGCCAGCATTTATCTCTTTAAATATGTTTGATCCATTATTAATCCACCAGTGATCCCATGGTTCAGTGGCTTAAGATGTGGGAAGTGGAGAAGGAGAATGGATTAGTACGATATTACACGACTGTAGTCACTCAGCCCGTGGCTTTACTTGTCAACCTTAAGGGCCTGTCCCACTTTCACGACCTTTACAGACGACTGCCAGCACCTGTGATATGTTGAAAATTTCGGCGACCTGTTGAAAATTCAGCAGCGACCAGAAAGACGCCATGGCTCTTTGGAGACCTCTCACGACCATACAGGCGACCCCTGGCGGGTGACCTCTCACGACATTACAGGCGACCCCTGGCGGGTGACCTCTCACGACCTTGGCTTGTACACTCTGGAGTTTAGAGGGATGAGAGGGTATCTTATTGAAACATCTAAGATTGTTAAGGGCTTGGACACGCTTGAGGCAGGAAACATGTTCCCGATGTTGGGGGGAGTCCAGAACCAGGGGCCACAGTTTAAGAATAAGGGGCAAGTCATTTAGAACGGAGACGAGGAAACACTTTTTCTCACAGAGTGGTGAGTCTGTGGAATTCTCTGGAGGCAGGTTCTCTGGATGCTTTCAAGAGAGTGCCAGATACGGCTCTTAAAAATAGCGGAGTCAGGGGATATGGGGAGAAGGCAGGAACAGGGTACTGATTGGGGATGATTAGCCATGATCACATTGAATGGCGGGTGCTGGCTCGAAGGGCCAAAGGGCCTACTCCTGCACCTATTGTCTATTGACCATAGGAGATCTCTCACAACCATACAGCCTGTATGGTCGTGAGAGGTCTCCTATGGTCGTGAGAGGTCTCCAAAGAGTCGTAGCTTCTTTCTGGTCGCCGTTGAATTTTCAACATGTTGAAAATTTCAGCGACCTATGACGGGTGCCGGCAGTCGCCTGTAGAGGTCACGTAAGTGGGACAGGCCCTTTACTCTGATCCCATTGCCTTCAGAGCGGACAGTACACCAGACAACAACCCACGTTAGAAACATTGGAAACAAAACAGACGCAATTTGCAGTACAGGATACAGTTGGGCAAGACTTTGGCCAGGCAGCATTTTGATTATTGCGTTCAATGTTGGCCACCCTCCTATAGTTCAAGTCCAAGTTTGCGGTTATTGTCACTTAACCAATTAAGGTACGGTGGAATTTGAGTTACCTTATATAGGACTCAAAGGCTCGAGTTATCGGGAGAGATTGGGCAGGCTAGGACTTTGTTCCTTGGAGTGCAGTAGGCCGAGGGGAGATTTCACGGAGGGACATTGGAACGCGAGGGGAAGAGATCGGGTAGATACGGGGAGTTGGAGAAGCAGGGGACATAGCTTGAAGGTGAGGGCGGGAAGATTTAATAGGAACCAGAAGGACAACTTTTTCCACTCAGATGCTGGAGATATGCAAGCAGCTGTCAGAGGAGATAGCTTCTTCTTATCGAGTGCACACACAAGATTAGAGGTTGTTCAGCCAGAGCTGAACACACTTCTCGGCATCTGCATACAACGGTGTCTGTCTTGTCGCTTCTTGTGCTTCTTGTACGTGGTGGTGGAAAGATTGGTGGAAACAGGGCTGCGACGTGAACGCTCTTTCCTTGACCCCAGAGGAGATTGCTGAGGCAGGTAGTATAATAATGTTTAAAATACATTTGGACAGGTACATGTTTAGGCAAGGTTTAGAAGGATAGGGGGCCAAATGCAGGCAGGTGGGACTAGTGTAGATGGGGCATCTTGGTCAGCATGGGCAAGTTGGGCTGAAGGGCCTGTTTACATGCTGTATGACTAATTTGATCTCTGCAGGCAGTGAGTGATGCAGCTTGGAAGGCTTTCCCTCTGGAGGGGTGCTAAATAAATGCAGGTTGTTGTTCTGTCACAAAGGAGGTCTTAGCAAACAGCAGCAGGCAAAGTTTAGACTGAAGGGTCCCGACCCAACTGTCGTCTGCCCATTTCCCTCCACAGATGCTGCCTGACCTGCCGAGTAGCGACATCACTTGGTGCTTTTGCTCGATAGTCAAATATTCATCTAGTAGCCAGCCCGGGTCACCTGAAGAAGGGTTTCGGCCTGAAACGTTGCCCATTTCCTTCGCTCCATAGATGCTGCCTCACCCGCTGAGTTTCTCCAGCACTTTTGTCTACCTCCGGGTCACCTTCAACCTTGGACCCGGGTTCAATGCCAACACTCGCTGAAACTACCATCCCAGCCAGTCCAGCAGTGATAGGCGGAGTGGACCTAGTGTTGAACGCACAGCGCTGGGACACTCAGGAACCCAACATCACTCCGTGGCCCAAGGCCCTCTGCATTGACAATAGACAATAGGTGCAGGAGTAGGCCATTTGGCCCTTCGAGCCAGCACCGCCATTCAATGTGCTCATGGCTGATCATCCCCAATCAGTACCCCGTTCCTGCCTTCTCCCCATATCCCCTGACTCTGCAATTTTTAAAAGCACTATCTAGCTCTCTCTTGAAAGCATCCAGAGAACCCGCCTTCACCGCCCTCTGAGGCAGAGAATTCCACAGACTCACCACTCCCTGTGAGAAAAAATGTTTCCTCGTCTCCGTTCTAAATGGCTTACCCCTTATTCTTAAACTGTGGCCCCTGGTTCTGGACTCCCCCAACATCGGGAACATGTTTCCTGCCTCTAGCGTGTCCAAGCCCTTAACAATCTTGAGACAGGAAAAGACAAGGATATCTCAGAGACAAGGGGGGAGATTTGGGGAGCATTTGGACAGGTGCAGGAAAGGGAAAGACCCAAAGACAAAGGAACAGAAACAGGCCATCCAGGCAGCTCTGCCATTAGATCACTGCTGATCTATCTTTCCTCAACCCCATTCTCTCCTGCTTACTTTTGGGGGGGGGGGGGGGTAAGAGAGAAATATGGGGCAAATGCAGGCGGGCGAGACTGGGCCATCTTAGTCAGCATGCATAGATTGGGCTGAGGGGCCGCTTTCATGCTCTTTGAGAGTCATCGGCAAGGAAGGGGTTAACATCTGATTGCCCAAAGCAGCATTTCTCAGACTTACTGATAAAGCAAATAAAACGTTCTGCTTCCCATGCAGATAAAAATCATGACAGCTCCACAACCACAAGCCAGAGCATCAAACTAGAACCCTCAGATCGAGCCAGGAGAAAGGCCACAGACAGTAGAGACCAGGCCTCAATGGGTAACCACCTCACAGAGTCAGCATCAAACGCCAGCGCGGGGAGAGGCCAGGCTCACTGTGTAGGGAAGGAAGAACTGCAGAGGCTGGTTTAAATCGTAGGTAGGGAAGATAGTCCTGAGCTAAATGTGTTTCAAAAGAAATTAATAGATTACAGGTTAATAACTGGAAAAAAGTTAATCCTTAAATTCTGGAAAAACGCTCCAATACCAACTATAAACATGTGGATTTCAAATATGTTTGAAACATTACACCTAGAAGAGATAAGACTCCTCCTGGCAGGTAAACCAGATCACTTCCACCTGACGTGGTCTGTATTTATAGAATTATTACAAGTATAGGGTGCAAAAGTACTTTAAAAAAACTGAGGTCAGGTAAAGGGGGATGAAAGCTGGAGAGTTGGTATATCCCATTTGCGTGATGCTTGTAACAAAGTATTTGTTTTTCTCTTTTTTCCTCTTTCTCTTTTTTTTCTTCTCTAGGGTCTATCTCTCAATCCTTTCGTTTTAATTTCTTTTCTACATGGTCTCTGTTCTTTCTTGTCACGTTTTTACACCTTCACTATTTTCCTGCACTTTCTCTTTTTTCTTAATCTTAACCTTTCCTTTTTATCAGTGTAAAAAATGACGGAGTACATTAATTGTAATAAGATATACGTGATGAGTACTAATGTAATTGGTTTGTAATGTAATGTACTTCTAATAAATAAAAATAAAAAAATAAGAAAAAAATAAAAAAATCGTAGGTAGACACAAAATGCTGGAGTCACTCTGCGGGACAGACAGCATCTCTGGAGAGAAAGAATGGGTGACGTTTCAGTCTCGAGCCGAACCCTCACCCATTCCTTCTCTCCAGAGATGCAGCCAGTCCTAGAATATTTATCCACAGTCAATCAATAATCAATGAACGCGCTGAAAGCAAAAACGGTCATTTCCTACAATGCTGCAGAACATTCCTAATTGGCTGCAAAGAGCTTTGGGATGTTGAGGACACGATAGGCGCTACACAAATACAAGTCTTTTGTGTTTAAGAAGGAACTGCAGATGCTGGAAAATCAAAGGTAGACAAAATCTGTCTGAAGAAGGGTTTCAGGCCGAAACGTTGCCTATTTCCTTCGCTGCATGCAAAGAGTTGAACAATCTCCACTATAGGAAATAGGCAACGTTTCGGGCCGAAACCCTTCCGGGTTTCGGCCCGAAACGTTGCCATTTCCTTCGCTCCATAGATGCTGCTGCACCCGCTGAGTTTCTCCAGCACTTTTGTCTACCTACAAGTCTTTTGTTTTCCCTGTCGATGGTATCAAGTGATCAACAACAACCTTCATTCTCTAACCCTTCAGACACAGACACCTCTGCTTCACCACCAAGTTCACTGTAACCCCGCAGAAAGTGTACAAACAAGACAGCAATCACTGGACAGTTATCCGGTGACAATTAGATTCTCCATTTAGCAAGTCGATGATCAATTACATCACCATAAGTGGATGTAGCAACATGTCATGCCTTGAATAAATAGGTTATCAAAACAGATCACCTTCAGTCCATGGGACTTTATTTTACTGGACATCGGAAACTGTGACAAATGAGGACAAGCTGCATGAAGGGCCTGTCCCACTTGCGCAATTATTTCGGCGACTGCCGGCACCCGTCATTGTCGCAGCAGGTCGCTGAAAAATGTCAACATGTTGAAAATCCAGCAGCGACCAGAAAAAGGTACGACTCTTTGGGCAACTACTCACGACCATACAGGCTTCACCCCGCGACATGTCGACACGTGACGCATGTATGGCGGTGAGTAGTCGCACAAAGAGTCGTACCTTTTTCTGGTCGCCGCTGGATTTTCAACATGTTGAAAATTTTCAGCGATTTGCTGCGACTATGACGGGTGCCGGCAAGTCGCCGAAAAAAATCGGGTAAGTGGGACAGGCCCTTTAGATATTCTGTTTTTAAAAAGGCAGTGCATGTGAAATAAGACTCTCAGACCAATGCCGTCGCTGCATTCAGGTGGAAGAGCAGCAATTACAAGGGGTAGTTTGCAAGCTCAGGATATCCCAATGCACCTGTAACCAATAAATCTAAAGCATAAGACTGCCAACAATGTGTACAGCCTGACAGCCAAAGTCCCCAAGAGGAATAGGATAATGACCAGAATCATCTTTACCGATAACGTTGAGAAATATGGGGCCGACCACGAGTGCAATAACATTTGAAACATAAGACTGTTAAGGGTTCGGACACGCTAGAGGCAGGAAACATGTTCCCGATGTTGGGGGAGTCCAGAACCAGGGGCCACAGTTCAAGAATAAGGAGTAAGCCATTTAGAACGGAGACGAGGACACACTTTTTCTCACCGAGAGTGATGAGTCTGTGGAATTCTCTGCCTCGGAGTGCGGTGGAGGCGGGTTCTCTGGATGCTTTCAAGAGAGAGCTACATAGGGCTCTTAAAAATAGCGGAGTCAGGGGATATGGGGAGAAGGCAGGAACGGGGGTACTGATTGGGGATGATCAGCCATGATCACATTGAATGGCGGTGCTGGATCGAAGGGCCGAATGGCCTACTCCTGCACCTATTGTCTATTGCAGCTGAACAAAGGGTGGTCTTGTGCACACTAGCTGCTGCCCAGACCTGGGCTGCCACACTTTACGTAATGTTATTAAAGTGATCAGCATGATAGGAGCGCGTGCAAGGGGATTTGACAGCTGCAGATGTCGCTGAACGGTGATTCACAGAATCCAAAGTAAAACCTGGGCTGCAACCAGATGCGATTTAATTTGGGGAAGTGAGCTTTGACAGAGAAGCAGATTACTGAATGGTTGAGAGTTCATCGCAGCGGGCAGGACGAGGGCCAGGTGTTTGGAGGTGGACACGGACAGAACATGGCAGCACAGTGACGCAGCGGGTAGAACAAAAAATGCCTTCTCCACTCATCACCTCCAAACACAGCCACCCTTCTCTCCCCCCCCCACCCGATGCATCTGCCAATTGACCCCCCCCCCCCCTCCCACCAGCATTCTCCCCTCTACTCCATCAACCCGAATAAGGGTCCTGACGGGATGGAAGATTGCAACCTTCACGTGGTCCGCCCTGGTTCGACTAATGCAATCAACTCGACGTGCACAAACGGAAGATCAAATAGAACAAGTTATCCAACAACTTTAGGCTGTGCACGCCACACGACAGAAGAAGGGTCCTGACGAAAATCATCATCGTCATCGTAGAAAACATCAACGGGCACGGTGCCTTACAATGCTGCGTACGACAGTGATCGCAACTTCTACTGAAGTGTAGATGGCCGTTGGTTCGCTGGGAGCTCATCTGCCCTTTGACAGGTCTTGTTTTTGGTCCTGCTGGGGGTCCACAGCCCCCTCCTCACCTGGGGGAGACGGTTTAGTCGCCGACTATCCAACCATAGAGCAGGTAGCACGGTACCCGTGCCGGGGTGGGGGGGGAAACTCCACCCCCCACCCCCCCCGACCAAAAACATTCCCCTCCACACACCGCAACATTCGTCCAGCTGTTTGCTCCTTGCTCAAGATCGGCAACATCTGTAGTCTAATATCTCCAATTAACGTTTAAGGTCTGGAACACTTAGTTAAGAGATACAGAGTGGAGACAGGCCCTTCGGCCCACCGAGTCCACGCCGACCAGCGATCCCTGTACACTGGGCCTATCCCATCCTGGCGACAATTAATCGGGGGTGGGAGATTGCATTTGTCAAAACAGGGCGGACCACGTGAAGGTTGCAATCAACCCAGCGTGCACAATCAAATAAGATCAAGTAGAACAAGATGTCCTACAACTTTAGGCTGTGCACGCCACACGCAAGAAGAAGAAGAAGAAGACAATTTATCATTTTTAAACCAAGCCAATTAACCTACAAACCCGTACATCTTTGGAGTGTGGGAGGAAACCGGAGCACCCAGGGAAAACCAACAGGGAGTATATACAAACTCCAAACTTCCTACGATCTCCCTCCCCAAGGATGCTGCCTGCCAGCCAGACCAGCTGTGATTCTTCAGCATGTCCTGTTTATGGTTGGTACGTCCCACATCAAGAGCCGAGAGGGTTCAAAAGTCACATGCACCAGCATTGGAACAATGACATCTTTACTTGCAGCAGCATAACAAGCCTGGAAACACAATACACATTGATTTTTACAAAGCTATTACAGAAACCAGTCCTGACCAAAGGCTGCGTCTTTAGTGGGTGAAGTGGTCTCCTCTCCCTGTCGGAAGCCCAAATAGCTCAGCCACTTGGCCCAAAGTTGTCCTACAGACAGACGTGACGTTTACTGGCCAGGGAGAAGATACTCTCGGTGACAAAGTGTACAGCACACAAAGCCTCGAGTCTACAGCCACATACAGCCAGGATAAGACAGCTCCAGGTCCAAGCTCAAATGGATCAGACTGACCACTGACCCCCCCCCCCCCGTGCAAGAAACGTCCACGATTGCACCCCCGCGACAAGCAGGGGTGCCGTGTCTAGTACATGGATCCCTCCTGCCCCCACCTTTCCTGCCGCCTGCCTTTGTCGCCACCACGCACCCTTCCCCACAACCCCCCTATCAATGTAGAAACCAGGAATTTAAGGGCCTGTCCCACTGTACGAGGTAATTCAAGATCTCTCCCGAGTTTCCCCCAATTCGAACTCAGAGATTTACGGTAATGGCCGCTCGTAGGTACTCGGGGCTCTCGTGGACATTTTTCAACATGTTGAAAAATCTTCACGAGTCTTCCGAGCTTACCGCGTTTCCCGAGTACCTGCCGTTAGCGTTACGAGCCGCTAAGAGACGTCCCCGAGCTCCGACATACCCGCTACGTACATTCTATGTGCTTACCACGAGTTTGATTTTTTTTTTAAACTCCGGAGAGCTCTTGAATTACCTCGTACAGTGGGACAGCCCCTTTACCCTGAACCACGGAGTTATTCCAGCACTCTGAATGCCTTTATAGACTTCCGATCGAAGTCTCCCCTCATCCTCCAGCGTTCCAGAGAAAAACAATGTATGTTTGTCCAACTTCTCCCTGCAACTAATACCCCTGAAGCCAGGCATCATGCTGGTAGACCTCATCTGCACCCTCTCCAAAGCCTCCATGTCCTTTCCTGATGGGGTGACCAACACTGCAAATACATCACCGGTCAACAAGCACTGCCATTCCACAGCAGGTTATAGGATAAAGCTTAAAGATTTCACCTGGTTACAAGATTTCACTCAACTCCTCTTGTGCAGCGAGACACTGAGACAGGAACAGAAGTACTTGGTGTGGGGACACTAGATTAATAGGCATTATAGGTGCAGGAGTAGGCCATTCAACCCTACGAGCCAGCACCGCCATTCAATGTGATCATGGCTGATCATCCCAATCAGTACCCCGTTCCTGCCTTCTCCCCATATTCCCCGACTCCGCTATCTTTAAGAGCCCTATCTAGCTCTTACACATCTAATGCGCTATCTAATCCCAACACATTAGTGATCAGTCAGGCTCAAGAAACATGGGCTCACACACAAACAGATGAAGATTTTCAGGATGACAAGAGAGTGGGAGGGATTTGAAAGGTTTCTAGTCGAGGTGATTCATTTTGAAGCTGTGCTAATGGTTGACAAGTTGCCGCAAGGGAAACAGAGCGATGCGCTGACAAGAGTGGAACGAAAACTCAGACAACATCCAAGGAGAGGGTGGGTGAGACAGGAAGGTCAGTGAGTGCTGCACTGACGTTTCTACATCACACAGCACCCAAGAGAATGAGTTCTCCAACTAGTTTATGGCCCTGTCCCACGGCACGAGTTTACCCAAGAGCTCTCCCGAGTTTAAAAAAAATCAAACTCGTGGTAAGCACGGAAAATGAACGTAGCAGGTATGTCGGAGCTCGGGGACGTCTCTTAGCGGCTCGTAACGCTAACGGCAGGTACTCGGGAAACGCGGTAAGCTCATGAAGACTCGTGAAGATTTTTCAACATGTTGAAAACGTCCATGAGAGCCCCGAGTACCTACAAGCGGCCATTACCGTAATTCTCCGAGTTCAAATCAGGGGAAACTCAGGAGAGCTCTTGATTTAGCTCGTACAGTGGGACAGCCCCATCACTGTCCTCGATTAAATTTCACTATTTGTTTGCCCGTTGACAACTTCCCCTCAGCTAACAATGAACCATTCGACATTTTCCTTCATCATCGTCCCCTTTGACCTGTCACTTTCACGATATCTCTGTCTCCCTCTCCTCTGACTCTCAGTCTGAAGAAGGGTCTCGATCCAAAACATCACCCATTCCTTCTCTCCAGAGATGCTGCCAGCCCCGCTGAGTTGTTCCAGCATTTTGTATCTTGGATCACAATGGTTTTGTTCTTCAGTATTAACACCCTTCGAATGGATACACAAATGTAGACACAGGGAACTGCAGATGCTGTTTTACCAAGAAAGACACAAGGTGCTGGAGTAACTCAGCAGGTCAGGCGGCATCTCTGGAGAACATGGATGGGTGATGTTTTGGTTCGGGACCCATCTTCAGACTCTCCCCCTGCCCCCCCCCCCCCTCCTTTGAAGACTGAATGGTCTGAAGAAGGGGCCCGACCCAAAACGTTGCCATGTTCTTCAAAGATGCTGCCTGACCCGCTGAGTTACTCCAGCACTTTGTGTCTTTGTTTTAAACCAGCATCTACAGTTCCTTGCATCTCCTGTTTTCTTCTGTTTAGTCAAAAGTCGAGAGTGTTTGGAAGAGAGGAGTCAAAGCATCAGAATTATTAGAGAGTATAAAGTTATGAGGGCCCTATCAGGGCAAATAGTAAACATACATTTTGTTCTGATGCATCTTCTTTATAGGAAACAGCAGGACAGTTAAACACCGATTACACAAAGGCTGTTCATGCATGGGGACTGACAGTGTTATAACAGCCTCGGAAAATTACTGTATTAATTATTCGATCGGAAGATTTTTTTTTTGTAAAAGCTGATAGAATTTTCACAGCAGGATGCTTATTGCAAGCAGATTTGTGTTTTCTTTAAAAGTCAGTCGAAACAACGAGGTAGTTTAGACAGCGTTTTACACATCCACTCCCACCATCACATGCATGAGGGGTGAAGGAGAGGGGCAGCGAACAAAGTCTTGCGCGTTCTGCGCTGAATGAAGAAGTGCAGCACTAACGCAGCCAGCCCCACGGGGGAAAGAGCTTGCGTTTAAAACAATGCTTCAGGTGCGGGCTCGGGATGACTGTTGTCACATTCACCAAGGCGCAGCCAGATGCTTTGTTTTGCAAGCCATTTCTTTTTCTTTTTTTAAAATTATTTGTATTTATTAGAAGCAAAGTACAAGAGCAGAACCGACGGCATATAAAATTATACACCTATTGTCGAGCTTCAATTTGAACTTTTTAGCTTCGAATTAGAAGAAAAGA
>JAXLNO010003955.1:0-29393 GCA_038087875.1 Malacoraja senta
CTCACAGCGCCAGAGACCCGGGGTTCCATCCTGACTTTGGGTGCCATCTGTGTGCGAGTTTGCCACAAGGGTCCCCGACCCGAAACGTCACCCATCCTTGAACTCCAGAGAAGCTGCCTGACCATTCTGAGTTACTGCAGCACTTTGTCTCTAACTTTGGTATATACCAGCATCTGCAGTTCCTCCTGCACACTCATAAAATCATATAATGGTTGTAACACTGAATGAGGCCATTCAACAAGTGGAGTCTACGAAGTTTGTAAGGAAGGCAAATGTAAGTGGGCAGCATAGTGGTCTAATTCTTTTCAGAGTCTGAGCGAGCTGACCATGCCTGCTGCGCAACTCTGCAGCGCGCGGTCGGATGGGAACTGATTGCAAAATACATGTTTCACAAAACATGGGGGGGGGGTGGGGGGTGGGATTGTCTCCCACCTCTGAAAACATGGTAGGGGACCCGTTCCCCCCCCGGGATTTCCGCCCTGGTTTTCAGAACCAAGCATAACCGACCGGTAATGTTAATGTCCGCCGAGCTTCACAGCCGTGTATCTCTGGGTTCTTAAACGTTTTCTCTCCCCGTCTCTCCCCCCATTCTTCCCCCTCTTCCCCCCCCTTTTAAAGGACTTACGTGACCCTTCTCGTACATATAACCATAGCAGCACGGAAACAGGCCATCTCGGCCCTTCAAGTCCGTGCCGACACTTTTTTTTTTTTTTTAATTATTATTATTTTTTTTTAATATACTTCCCCCTAGTCCCATCTCCTGCACTCAGACCATAACCCTCCATTCCTTTCCCGTCCATATACCCATCCAATCTATTTTTAAAGGATAAAATTGAAACCTGCCTCCACCACTTCCACTGGAAGCTCATTCCACACAGCTACCACTCTCTGAGTAAAGAAGTTCCCCCTAATGTTACCCCTAAACTTCTGTCCCTTAATTCTCATGTCCCCTTGTTTGAATCTTCCCTACTCTCAACGGAGAAAGCTTATCCACGTCCACTCTGTCTAACCCGCTCATAATTTTAAAGACCTCTATCAAGTCCCCTCTTAACCTTCTGCGCTCCAAAGAATAAAGACCTAACTTGTTCGACCTTTCTCTGTAACTTAGTTGCTGAAACCCTAGTTGCGGCAACATTCTAGTAAATCTCCTCTGTACTCTCTCTATTTTGTTGACATCCTTCCTATATTAGGCGACCAAAATTGTACTCCATACTCCAGAATTGGCCTCACCAATGCCTTGTACAATTTTAACATTACATCCCAACTTCTATATTCAATGCTCTGATTTATAAAGGCCAGCACACCAAAAGCTTTCTTTACCACCCTAACTATGCACAGTTATTCCTAGATCCCTCTGTTCAACTGCATTCCTTAATTCGCTACCATTTACCATGTACGTCCTTATGTGTTTTTCCTGCCGAGATGTAGCACTTCACATTTATCAGCATTAAACTCCATCTGCCATCTTTCAGCCCACTCTTCCAAATGGCCTAAATCTCTCTGTAGACTTTGAAAATCAACTTCATTATCCACAACACCACCTATCTTAGTATCATCTGCAAACTACTAATCCAATTTTCCACACCATCATCCAGATCATTGATGTACATGACAAACAACAGTGACCAACACAGACCCCTGAGGCACCCCACTAGTCACCGGCCTCCAACCTGATAAACAGCCATCCATCATTACTCTCTGGCATCTCCCATTCAGCCACTGTTGAATCCATCTTGCTACCACCATTAATACCCAACATTGAATCTTCTTAACCAACCTTCCATGAGGAACCTTGTCAAAGGCCTTACTGAAGTCCATATAGACAACATTCACTGCTTTACCCTCATCAATTTCCCTAGTAACCTCTTAGATTAGTCAAACATGACCTTCCAGGCACAAATCCATGTTGACTGTTCCTAATCAGACCTGCTTATCCAGATGCTTATATATATTATCTTTAAGTAGTCCTTACCATTAATTTGCCCACCACTGACGTCAAACTAACAGGTCTATAATTGCTAGGTTTACTCTTAGAACCCTTTTTAAACAACGGAACAACATGCGCAGTACGCCAATCCTCTGGCACTATTCCCGTTCTAATGACATTTGAAATATTTCTGTCAAAGCCCCTGCTATTTCTACACTAACTTCCCTCAATGTCCTAGGGAATATCCTGTCAGGACCTGGAGACTTATCCGTTTTCATATTTTTCAAAAGTGTCCGCACATCCTCTTCTTTGGAATCTCATTGCTACTCTGCTTGTTTCCTTTACTCACATAATTCCATATCCTTCTCCTTGGTGAATACCGAAGAAAAGAAATTGTTCAATATCTCCCCCATCTCTTTTGGCTCTGCAGATAGCTGTCCACTCTGACTCTCTAATGGACCAATTTTATTCCTTATTATCCTTTTGCTATTAATATAGCTGTAGAAACCCTTTGGATTTACTTTCACCTTACTTGCCAAAGCAACCTCATATCTTCTTTTAGCTTTCTAATTTCTTTCTTAATATTCTTTTTACATTCTTTATACTCCTCAAGCACCTCATTTACTCCATGCTGCCTATAATTATTGTAGATCTCTCTCTTTTTCCAACCAAGTGTCCAATTTCCCTTGAAAACCATTTCCAATTTTTACTATTCCCTTTCAACCGAACAGGGACATTAAGATTCTGTACTCTTAAAATTTCACCCTTAAATGTCCTCCATTTCTCTTCTACATCCTTCCCATAAAACAACATTTCCCAATTCACTCCTTTTAAATCCTTTCGCATCTCCTCAAAGTTAGCCTTTCTCCAATCAAAAATCTCAACCCTAGGTCCAGTTCTGACCCTCTCCATAATTATATTGAAACGAATGGTATTGTGATCACTGGACCCGAAGTGCTCCCGACGCATACCTCCGCCACCTGCCCTGTCTCATTTCCTAATAGGAGGTCCAGCACTGCCCCTTCTCTAGTCGGTACCTCTATGTATTGCTGCAAAAACTATCCTGCACACATTTTACAAACTCCAAACCATCCAGCCCTTTTACAGAATGTGTTTTCCAGTCTATGTGTGGAAAATTGAAATCTCCCACAATCACTACCTTGTGCTTACTACTAATATCTGCTCTCTCCGTACATATTTGCCCTTCCAATTCTTGCTCCCCATTTGGCGGTTTATAATACACCCTATAAGTTGTTGCTACACCTTTCCCATTTCTCAGTTCCACCCAAATACCTCCCTAGACGAGCCCTCTAATCTATCCTGCCAAAGCACTGCTGCAATATCTTCCTTGACAAGCAATGCAACACCCCCACCTCTTGCCCCTCCAATTCTATCACCCCTGAAGCAACAAAATCCTAGAATATTAGTTTCCAATCACAGCCCTCTGTACACAGTACACTGCTTTCACCGTCTTAATTACAGCGCCAACCTTCCTGTTCATCATGGTGTGTGTCTGCATCAGATCGGCTTTGCACCGTGTGAATTTCACTCAGACAGCACTCCCTCCTGCATAACGGGCTGGTGAAGGAAGCGATGTGTGTGTGTGTTCCACTGACAGTCGCCGGCAGTCGCCTGAAAAATCGCCTAATTGGGACAGGCCCATTTCTATGAGCCAACATATAACATAGACAAAGAATTATAATAGGCTTATATCTGCCACTAAATATGTGGAAACAGGAGACTGCAAATGCTTTGCAAAAAACCCCACAAAATGCTTAAGTAAATCAGTGGGTCAAGTAGCATCTCTGGAGAACATGGATATGTGATGTTTTAAGTCGGAACCCTTCTTCAGACTGTCCAATCTTCAGACTTTGCAACTCTCCAATCTCCAGGTCAAGTGAAGGGTTTGAAGATATGAATAATGAATAATTTGCAGCAACATCACAATCACGTAGACAAACAAATAAATAGCAGGATTTAGGTTGTGCAAGTTATTTCAAGAATAGTTTAAGGAAAATAGCTGTTTCTGAACTTGGTGGTGTGGAACTTCAGACTTCTGTACCTCCTGCTTGACAACAGCTGTGGAGAAGAGGGCATAGCCCATGTGTTGGGGATCTTTGATGACAGATCTCACTTTGAGGCAACACTCAATTTTAATGTGCTGGAATTGTCATACCAGTGCAACCAGTGCAATGGTGCACTCTGCACCAGTTCTCCCCCTTCTACCCCCCCCCCCTCCACCCCCCCCCACCCCAGTCTGGATAATTTCTATAGTGCATCTGTACGAAACATAGAAACATAGAAAATAGGTGCAGGAGGAGGCCATTCGGCCCTTCGAGCCAGCCCCGCCATTCATTGTGATCATGGCTGATCGTCCCCTATCAATAACCCGTGCCTGCCTTCTCCCCATATCCCTTGACTCCACTAGCCCCTAGAGCTCTATCTAACTCTCTGTTAAATCCATCCAGTGACTTGGCCTCACTGCCCTCTGTGGCAGGAATTCCATAAATTCACAACTCTCTGGTGAAAAAGTTTTTTCTCACGTCAGTCTTAAATGACCTGCCCTTTATTCTAAGACTGTGGCCCCTGGTTCTGGACTCACCCAACATTGGGAACATTTTTCCTGCATCTAGCTTGTCCAGTCCTTTTATAATTTTATATGTTTCTATAAGATCCCGCCTCATCCTTCTAAACTCCAGTGAATACAAGCCTAGTCTTTTCAATCTTTCCTCATATGACAGTCCCGCCATCCCAGGGATCAATCTCGTGAACCTACGTTGCACTGCCTCAATCACAAGGATGTCCTTCCCCAAATTAGGAGACCAAAACTGTACACAATACTCTAGATGTGGTCTCACCAGAGCCCTATACAACTGCAGAAGAACCTCTTTACTCTATACTGAAATCCTCTTGTTAGGAGGCCAACATTCCATTAGCTTTCTTCACTGCCTGCTGTACCTGTAAGCCAACTTTCAGTGGACAAGGACGACCAGGTCTCGCTGCACCTCCCCCTTACCTAACCTAACCCATTGAGATAATAATCTGCCCCCTTGTTTTTGCTGCCAAAGTGGATAACCTCACATTTATCTATATTATACTGCATCTGCCACGCATCTGCCCACTTGCTCAACCTGTCCAGGTCACCCTGCAACCTCCTAACATCCTCTTCACAGTTCACACTGCCACCCAGCTTTGTGTCATCCGCAAACTTGCTAGTGTTGCTCCTAATTCCCTCTTCCAAATCATTAATATATATGGTAAACAGTTGCGGCCCCAACGCCGAGCCTTGCGGCACTCCACTCGCCACTGCCTGCCATTCTGAAAAGGACCCGTCACTCCTACTCTTTGCTTCCGGTCTGCCAACCAATTTTCTATCCATGTCAACACCCTACCCCCAATACCGTGTGCTCTAAGTTTAGTCACCAGTCTCCCGTGCGGGACCTTATCAAAGGCTTTCTGAAAGTCTACATACACTACATCCACTGGCACCCCTTCATCCATTTTACTTGTCACATCCTCAAAAAATTCCAGGAGATTAGTCAAGCATGATTTCCCTTTCATAAATCCATGTTGACTTGGACTAATCCTTTTACTGCTATCCAAATGCCCCATTATTACCTCTTTAATAATTGACTCCAGCATCTTTCCCACCACCGGTCAGGCTAACTGGTCTGTAATTCCCCGTTTTCTCTCTCGCTCCTTTCTTGAAAAGTGGGATAACATTAGCTATCCTCCAATCCACAGGAACTGATCCTGAATCTATTGAACATTGGAAAATGATCACCAATGCGTCCACTATTTCTAGAGCCACCATCCCTGAGGACCCTGGGATGCAGACAATCAGGCCAGGGGATTTATCATCCTTCAGTCCCATTAGCCTACCCAATACTATTTCTCGCCTAATGAAAATTATTTCAATTCCTCTACCCCCTTAGATCCTCTGTCCTCCAGTACATCTGGAAGATTGTTTGTGTCTTCCTTAGTGAAGACAGATCCGAAGTACCTATTCAACTCTTCTGTCATTTCCTTGTTGCCCATAATAATTTCACCCGTGTCTGCCTTCAAGGGACCACATTTGACTTTGCTACCCTTTTTCCCTTAACATATCTAAAGAAGCTTTTACTGTCCTTCTTTATATTCCTGGCCAGCTTCCCTTCGTACTTCATCTTTTCAGCCCGTATTGCCCGGTTTTGTTTCCTTCTGTTGTCCTATGAAAGTTTCCCAATCCTCTGGCTTTCGGCTACTCTTTGCTGTGTTATACATCTTTTCTTTTAGTTTTATTCTATCCCTAACCTCTTGTCAGCCACGGTTGCCTCCTACTCCCCTTAGAATCTTTCTTCCTTTTTGGAATGAAATGATCCTGCGTCTTCCGGATTATGCCGATAAATTCCTGCCATTGCTGTTCCACCGTCATTCCTGCTAGGATCCCTTTCCAGTCTACCTTGGCCAGCTCCCCTATCATGCCTTCATAGTCCCCTTTGTTCAACTGCATCACTGCCACTTCCGATTTAACGTTCTCCTTCTCAAATTGCAGATTAAAACTAATCATATTATGATCACTACCTCCAAGCGGTTCCTTTACCTCGAGTTCTCTTATCATATCTGGTTCATTGGACAACACTAAATCCAGAATTGCCTTTTCTCTGGTCGGCTCCATTACAAGCTGCTCTAAGAATCCATCTCGGAGGCATTCTACAAACTCTCTTTCTTGGGGTCCTGAACCAACCTGATTTTCCCAGTCTACCTGCATATTGAAATCCCCATCACCACAGTGACATTACCTTTGTTACATGCCAGTTTTAACTCCTGCTGCAACTTATACCCTACATCCGGGCTACTATTAGGGGGTCTGTACATAACACCAATTAGTGTCTTCTTTCCGTTACAATTCCTCAACTCAATCCACAGTGACTCTACCTCGTCAGTCCCTATGTCTTCCCTCGCAAGGGACTGAATTCCATCCCTCACCAGCAGAGCTACCCCCCCTCCTCTGCCCACCTGCCTGTCCTTTCTATAGGATGTATAACCCTGAATATTAAGTTCCCAGGCCCGATCCTCCCGCAGCCACGTCTCAGTAATCCCCACAATGTCATATCTACCAACCTCTAACTGAGCCTCAAGCTCATCTACTTTACTACTTATAATTCACGCATTCATATACAATACTTTTAATTACTTATGTATCTCACCTTTCACATTGATCCCTATTACACTTGGCCATACTCTCCTATCCCTTTGTGAGCTTCCTTTCCCGTTAATTCTGGGGTCATTAACCATCCCTTTACTCTCTTTCCCTTTAACTTCGTCCTCGACTATCCCATTTGACACCCCACCCCCCTTATTCAGTTTAAAACCACCCGTGTAGCAGTGGCAAACCTGCCTGCCAGAATGCTGGTCCCCCACCTGTTAAGATGCAATCCGTCCCTTTTGTACAGTTCCCCCTTACTCCAAAACAGATCCCAGTGATCTAAGAATCTAAATCCCTGCCCCCTGCACCAGTTCCTCAGCCACACATTCAGGTCCCGTATCTCCCTGTTCCTGCTCTCGCCAGCGCGAGGAACTGGAAGCAAACCGGAGATAACAACACTGGAGGTCCTGCTTTTCAGCATTTTTCCGAGTTCTCTAAAGTCACGCTGCAGAATATTCATCCCCTTCTTTCCGACATCGTTTGTGCCGATATGCACTACCACTTCCGGCAGTTCACCTTCGCCCTTGAGGATTTTCTGCACTCTGTCCGTGACATCCTGGATCCTGGCACCAGGAAGGCAGCACACCATCCTCGAATCCCATCTGTTCCCGCAGAAACCTCTGTCCGTACCTCTCACAATGGAGTCTCCAACTACAACGGCGTTGCCTGATGTTGGCCTCTTTGGTTTTGGCTCAACAGCCCTTTTTTTTTTAGGAATTAATTTTTAGGAATTAATTAAAGTATTCTGTGACAATATTATCTTTCAAATTCCAAGGAAGCAGAGGCGCTTGCATGCCGCCTTCACAAATACATCAAGGTGTCGGTCTAGAACAGGTCATCCGATATGTTAACGCCCTGGAATTTGGCACATGGCCTCTTGACATCCCCTTTCTGAAGTCAATGATTAGTTCTTTGATTTTGTTGACGATTAGTGAGAAGTTATTGTTGCTGCACATCAACGTGATGTTCTATCCTGTACGTTGACTCATCACCACTCCTGAGTTGGCCAACAACTGTGGTGTCGTCAACAAATTTATAAATTATGGCATTGGAGATGTGCTTAGCTGCGTAGTCATGGATGTAAAGTGAGTAAAGCAGGAGGCGAAGCACGCAGCCTTGAGATGCACGTGTGGTCACTGAAGAAAAGATGATCTGCATATGAGGAAGTCAAGGATCCATTTCCAATGAGATGTACAGGTCCTGGAGCTTGGTAATGAATTTGAAAGGAATGATGGTGTTCAATTCCGAGCTGTAGTCGATGAACAGGCTGACATATGTGTTCCTGTTATCCAGATGTCCAGAGCGGAGAGCCAGTGAGATTGAATCAGCTGTTAGCCTGATGTGGTGATGGGCAAATTCATGCAGATCCAGGTCATTTCAGAGGCAGGATTTGTGCCATAATGAAGCACTTACAGTGGAAATGTGCTACCAGACGGCAGTCATTGAGGCAGGGCACCTTGTTTTTCTTTGGCATTAGTATGATAGATGCTCTTTTGAAGCAGGTAGGAATCTCAAATGGCAGAAGCAAGAGGTTGAAGATGATTACTCGAGCCACATAGGCCTTTGGCATTCAGTCAGGTACGCCATCTAGAACATTAATAGAAGAGCATTTTCTTTCTCTATAGCCACTTCTTTGAAAACTGGGATATAGACATTAAGTCCTCAGCATTTATCAGTTTTAAGGTTTATCGGCATCTCTAGTTTTTTTTACTAAACCTAATGTTTATTTTATTTCCTTGGTATCACTGGAGCATTGGTTCTCTATTACAGTATATATGAGAGGTTTTGTGTGTCATCTATGAAATCAAAGTATTTGTTTCACTTTGTCAGTTCTGACAAATGTTAACTCTGGTAGACAAAAATGCTGGAGAAACTCAGCGGGTGAGGCTGCATCTATGGAGCGAAGGAAATAGGCAACTTTTCGGGTCGAACCCCTTCTTCAGACTGAAGAAGGGTTTCGACCCGAAACGTTGCCTATTTCCTTCGCTCCATAAATGCTGCCTCACCCGCTGAGTTTCTCCAGCATTTTTGTCTACCTTCCATTTTCCAGCATCTACAGTTCCTTCTTAAACAAATATTAACTCTGCCTGTCTTTCCATGGATGATGCTGAATGTTTACAGCATTTTCTGATTTTATTTCACATTTCAAGCATCTGATTTTCATTATTTCATTCCTCTGCCATCTCCTTATTCTCCATTATAATTTCTCCTCTGTTTATAAAGGACCTTCTTTTGCCCTCACTAATCTTTTTCCATCTAGTTTTGATGGAAGGTCATTGACCTGAAAAGTTGATTTATTTTCTCTCCCAAATGTACATATGGGTACATTTGTATAGTAAGTTACTAGCCAAGTAGCGAAAGCTCTGGATCATTGATCAACAACGTTAATTTGAATCCCACTTTGACATTCAAGAAATCAAGCCACTTTGTTGGTAATGCTGGCATTTATAGTGCATTCTAATTATCCCTGAAATGAGGCAACAATTAAAACTCAACACATCAGTGGGTGTGCAGTCATATGCAGGCCAGTCTGCCTGAGGACATTGAAGGACACAAAGGAATCTGAAGATATTTCACAATTTTGTGTGTTTACAGCTCCTCTTTCTGAAGGTACTTTCTTAGATTCCAGATTTTATTTTAATTTACTTGAATTTTATTTCATTTGGAATTTAAATTCCCCTACTGTCATGGTGGGGTTCATCTCATGTCTCCAGATCCAAATTTCTGTCTGCTGCTCCAGTAATTTAACTATTATACCATTATATCCACAGAATTTATATTAGTCATTTAAATATTGCCTCAGGCTCCTTAGTTCAAAGAGGAAAAGCACAGCATGTCCACTTCCTCCTTTATAGCTATAATTGTCAGCCATAGCAAAACCTTTGTGCATCTCCTCTGTAACCTCTCCAGCGTTGTCAAGTCTTTATTATACCTCCATCACAAGGCTACTAGAAAATAACCATCAGATCTTTGGCTAATTATTCCTTTGCTTTTCTTAAGATCCTGGGATGCATTGTGAGCCTAGCAATTTGAAGATCCTGCCATTTTTTAATATGTCCTCATTCTCTATCATTTCCAGTTTTTAATATTCTTCTTCATTTATGTCAAATTCCATCATCGCTTCCTCTGAATACTGACACAAGATGATAAGTTGGAGCTACACACAACTTCTGCTTTGGTTTTAATCGGCCCTAATGCTTGCTTTGAAAGGAATTGCTTCACCACCTGCTCCTATTTGGTGAGTAAGAATGCTGAACCCAAGGATCAATCCCTCATCCTGTCTATTTTTCCTCTTGTCAACATTAACTGAAAACTGTCAATTTGCATATGTAAAACACACCACTGTACCCTGCCACCATGCCTCATCACCTTTCCACTGTCTCTATCAAGCTAAAATTTGTTACAAGTGTGAATGAACATAAACTTTCTCCACTGAAATATTTGCCTCTGCAAAGCTATTGTGTGTTCTTACAGCTGCATCTTATATTGCATACCCACGAACTTCATCCTTCTCCTTCACAGCTATGAGACTAAATCAGGACATTTGCAACCTCATGACATATCTGACCTAAGATGAGTTTTTAACTTATCAATTATTTAGGCAGGTAGACAAAAATTCTGGAGAAACTCAGCGGGTGAGGCAGCATCTATGGAGCGAAGGAATGGGTGACGTTTCGGGTCAAGACCCTTCTTCAGACTGATGTGGGGGTGGGGATCGGGGGAGGGGTGGGAAGGCGGGAAGAAGAGAGGAAGAGGCAGAGACAGCAGGCTGTGGGAGAGCTGGGAAGGGGAGGGGAAGGAGGGAGAAAACAAGGACTACCTGAAATTGGAGAAGTCAATGTTCATACCGCTGGGGTGTAAATTACCCAAGCAAAATATGAGGTGCTGCTCCTCCAATTTGCAGTGGGACTCACTCTGGCCATGGAGGAGGCCCAGGACAGAAAGGTCAGATTTGGAATGGGAGGGGGAGTTGAAGTGCTGAGCCACCGGGAGATCAGGTTGGTTAATGCAAACTGAGCGGAGGTGTTGGGCGAAGCGATCGTCAAGCCTGCGCTTGGTCTCACCGATGTAGAGCAGTTGACACCTAGAACAGCGGATGCAATAGATGAGGTTTGAGGAGGTGCAAGTGAACCTCTGCCTCACCTGGAAAGACTGTTTGGGTCCTTGGATGGAGCCGAGGGGAGAGGTAAAGCGACAAGTGTAGCATTTCCTGTGGTTGCAAGGGAAAGTATCAGGGGAGGGGGTGGTTTAGGTGGGAAAGGACAAATTGACAAGGGAGTTACGGAGGGATTGTCTCTGCCGAAGGCCAAAAGGGGAGGAGATGGGAAGATGTGGCCAGTGGTGGGTTCCCGTTGGAGGTGGCAAAAATGTCGGAGGATTATCTGTCGTATGTGACGGCTGGTAGGGTGGAAGGTGAGGACAAGGGAGACTCTGCCCTTGTTACGAGTGGGGGGATGGGGAATGAGAGCGTAGCTACGGGACATAGAGGAGACCCTGGTGAGAGCCTCATCTAAAGTCGAAGAAGGGAACCCCCATTCCCTAAAGAATGAGGACATCTCCAATGCCCTGGTTTGGAACACATCGTCCTGGGTGCAGATGCGGCGTAGATGGAGGAATTGGGAGTAGGGGATAGAGTCCTTACAGGAAGGAGGGTGCGAAGAAGTGTAGTCCAGATAGCCATGGGAGTCAATGGGTTTGTAGTATATGTCAGTCAGAAGTCTGTTACCTGCGATGGAGATAATGAGGTCACAAAACGGTAGGGAGATGTCGGAAATGGTCCAGGTGAATTTGAATGCCAGATGGGTTAGTAGTGAAATGGATGAAGTCAGTGAGTTCTGCATGGGTGCAGGAGGTAGCACCAATGCAGTCATCAATGTAGGGGAGGTAGAGTTTGGGGAAAGGTCCACGGTACACCTCGAACAAGGATTGTTCGATGTACCCTACAAAGAGGCAGGCATAGCTGGAGCCCATGCGGGTGCCCATAGCTACGCCTTGGATTTGGAGGAAATGGGAGGAGTCAAAGGAAAAGTTGTTGAGGGTAAGGACCAGCTGCTCCACTAGGCGGAGGAGAGTATTGGTAGACGGGGATTGGTTGGTTCTGCGATCGAGGAAGAAACGGAGGGCTTTAAGACGCTCCTGGTGAGGGATGGAGGTGTAGAGTGACTGGACATCCATGTTGAAGATAAAGGAGTGGGGGCCTGGAAAACGGAAGTCATGGAGGCGACAAAGAGCGTGTGAGGTGTCTCAGACATAGATAGGGAGGAATTTGACCAGGGGGGTAGGATGGAGTCGAGGTATGTGGAAATAAGTTCGGTGGGACAAGAACAAGCAGAAACAATGGGTCTGCCAGGACAGTCAGGTTTATGGATTTTGGGGAGAAGGTAAAATCGCAGCATGTTTTTAGTTATGTACTATTGCCTGATTCTTCTATGCCTCAACTCAATGCTGCTAAACATTCACGCATGTCTTTGTTACATTTTAGATTTGACTATTTGAATGCGAGGTTAAAAGCCCTTTCACCTATATTATGAATATTCTGAATCTTACTTCGAAGAAAAACAACTTAATTAGATGAATTAGTAAGTCTGTAAAAGGCTTACCCATCAGCTTACTGTTCAAATTGTAATCATTAGTGAAAATAGTATTTTACTGACCAGGTGGCGCCGTACAATGGCTGCCTCGCCAACAGTCTGTCTCATCCCTTTCTCTCTTTGTTGTTTTTTAGTCTGAAGTTAAATATTATTTTAGTATATCTTTAGTTTTGTATTATGTGGGGGCTGGAGGGGGGGGGGACTTTTTTAAATCTCTTTGCTCGACGGTAATGCAACTTTTTCCTTATCATATCTCCGTCTGCATTGTGGTCTAACATCGTGGAGCTGGCAGCCTCTTGCTGGGGATCGACCTTGGGAGCTCCAACCACAGGAGGCTGTGGATTTAACATCATGGAACTGGCGGTCCCTTTGCCAGGGATCAACCTTGGAAGCTCTAACCGCGGGAGCCTGCGGACTTTAACATTGTGGAGCTCGCATTCCCTGGTTAAGGATCGGCTTCGGGAGCTCCAAGCCGCAGGAGCTTCAACGGCCCCGATCACGGGAGCTTCGATCACTCCGACGTGGGTGCTTCGATCGCCAACTGCGGAAGCTTCAATCACCCAGACTGGATGGTTCAACTCCCCCGAAAAAGGAGGAAAGGAGATAAGACTTTATTGCCTTCCATCACAGTGGGGAATGTGGAGGAGCCGCTGTGATGGATGTTTATGTAAATTTTTTATGTGGTTGCGTGTTTTGTTTTTTTGGTATGACTGCATGACAAAGACACAAAGGATGCAATGATATATCACAGTCAACCCTTTGTATGTTACAACCTCTAGGCTTCAGCTTGTCTGCAAGTGTACACATGATTCTGACTCCCTAACTCCCTAACAGTGACCGGTCCACACTCTGGACTCCTGCTTCACTTGCAAAGCTACCCACATTCATGACTCCCAATGTTAACTAAATTAAACCCAAAATATCAATATTTCACGATTTCCAGCTCAACATCAAAAGCACCCCTCCCCATGTCAAGTAGGATTCACTACACCACAGGAAAAATCTCTGGAGAAACATGCTATATTTATCGTCACCCCCCAGAAGTACGTGGCAGCATTTGTGACAATGTAGATCTGAGGATAGCAAGTTGACAGATAACTTGGACATCGGATAATATCTGATTCATCTAAACTTAACTTTAGCCCTGGAGCAGGTTATTTCATGCTGAAAGCCAAGGTAGTTTGTTTGTTTGTTTATTTTCTTTTAAACAGGGACAGTGCATATTGATGAACATTTACATGTACATATGCAAGATTATAGCCAGTAGCTAATTTCCATCTTTATTCGCTGCAGTTTTCTGCAGCCATACAACAAGAAGAAACAATTTTACTGGACACACAACCAACTCAATTCACACAAACATCCATCACAGTGAATCTCCTCCTCACTGTGATGGAAGGCAAAGTCTTGTCTCTCCCCTGCTCTCCATCCAACATTAACTTTTGTCCATAAACTTGCCTGTATTTTCTGAAATTCAAAATACTTTTCTACATTTTTTATTCTTAATTTCTGGATATGATTTCTTATTTGATGTGCAGGTTTAGGTTTATTGTCACGTGTGCTGAGGTACAGGTAAAAGTTTTGTTTTAAACCACAAGATATAGGATTAGGCCATTCGGCCTATCGAGACTGCTCCGCCATTTGATTATGGCCGATCTATTTTTCCCTCTCAATTCGATTCTCCTGCCTTCTCCCCATAACCTTTGATGCCCTTTTGCATGGTATCCAAACAGCTCGGGTATACTATACATAAATATAATCAAGTCAAACTCAAGTACACAGAGCAAAGGGGAAATACAGTGTTAAATATGGTTGTCACATTGACGCACATCAGTTCCATAGACAAAGTTAAATATCCACTGTGGGGCAGAGGTTAATCAGACTGTCCTGTAGCATATGTAGGGAATGTTCAGAAGCCTAATAACGGAGGGAAAGAAGCTATGACCAAGGTGCAGAGTTAAGTAGGGTAACAGCCGCAGGGAAGAAGCTGTTCCTGAACCTGCTGGTCCGGCAACGGAGAGACCAGTAGCGCCTCCCAGATGGGAGGAGGATAAACAGTCTGTAGTTGGGGTGAGAGCAGTCCTTGACGATGCTGCGCGCCCTTTGCAGACATTGCTTGCTCTGGACAGACTCAATGGAGGGGAGTGAGGAACCGGTGATGCGTTGGGTAGTTTTCACCACCCTCTGCAGTGCTTTCCGGTCGGAGACAGAGCAGTTGCCAGACCATACTGTGATATAGTTAGTAAGGATGCTCTCGATGGCGCAGCAGTAGAAATTCACCAGAATCTGAGGAGACAGATGGACCTTCTTTAGTCTCCTCAGGAAGAAGTGACGCTGGTGAGCCTTCTTGATCAGTGTTGAGGTATTGTGGGTGCAAGATAGGTCATCAGAGATGTTGACCCCCAGAAACCTGAAGCTGTAAACATGCTCCACCTCCGTCCCATTAATATGGATGGTGGTGTGCGTGCCACCCCTAGACCTTCTGTAGTCCACAATGAGCTTCTTGGTGTTAAGGGCCAGGTTGTTGTCAGCACACCATGCTGCTAGGAGCTGGACCTCCTCCCTATAGGCCGACTCATCGTTGTCGCTGATGAGGCCAATCACCGTTGTATCATCTGCATACTTGATGATGGTGTTAGTACCATGTACAGGTGTGCAGTCGTAGGTGAAGAGGGAGTAGAGGAGAGGACTCAGCACACAGCCCTGTGGAACGCCGGTGTTCAGGGTGAGGTTTGAAGAGGTGTGGTTGTCTAACCTAACAGACTGGGGTCTGTTGGTTAGAAAGTCCAGTATCCAGTTGCAGAGGGAGGGGTCGATGCCCAGGTCGATGAGTTTGGTGATCAGTTTGGAGGGGATAATGGTGTTAAATGCTGAGCTAAAGTCGATGAACAGCATTCTCACGTAGGTGTCTCTGTTGTCGAGGTGGGAGAGGGCGGAGTGAAGTGCCGTGGAGATGGCATCCTCCGTACTCCTGTTCTTGCGGTAGGCAAACTGATGGGGGTCCAGTGTGGGAGGTAGGCAGCCTTTGAGGTGTGCCAGGACCAGCCTCTCGAAGCACTTAGTGATGACGGGAGTAAGTGGAACTGGGCGGAAGTCGTTGAGGCTCGCCGCAGTGGAGTGTTTTGGCACAGGCACGATGTAGGTGGTTTTAAGGCACGTGGGGACAGCTGCTTGGGCAACTGACAGGTTGAAGATGTCAGTCCAGACGTCTGTCAGCTGTGCAGCACAGGTCCTGAGGACGCGCCCGGGGATGCCGTCAGGGCCAGCAGCCTTTCGTGCATTAATCCTACTCAGTGCCGCATACACGTCGATGGGGGTGAGTGTGAGGGGCTGGTGATCAGCAGGGAGCACAGACTTGATGGCCATCTCTTGATTGTCCCTGTCAAAGTGGTTAAGTTCCTCAAGGAAGGAGGCATCGCTGGATGTGGGGGTGGATGTGGGGGTGGTCCAAGGCCTGGTTGCCTTGCCACATGCGTCGGGGGTCGGAGTTGTTCTTGAATTGCTCCTCGATCCTTAGCTTGTAGCTGTGCTTGGCCTTCTTGATGCCCCTCTTCAGGTTAGCCCTGGATGAACTGTAGGCCCGAGCATCGCCTGACCTGAAAGCAGTGTCACGTGCCTTCAGCAGTAGCCTGAACTCTCTGTTCATCCATGGCTTCTGATTCGGGAATGTGGTAATCCATTTGAGGGAGGTGACACTGTTAATGGTGGAGTTGATAAAATCCAAAACAGAGGAGGTATAAGAGTCAATGTCCGTGTGGGAATCAATGGTGGCCTGAGCTGAAAACACATTCCAGTCAGTGTTTCCAAAACTCCCCCTGACCAAACTTTAACTGTCCTACTGTGGGTTTAACACGTCTGATGAGTGGAGAGTACTTTGGGAGCAGGAACAATGAGAGGTGATCAGACTGTCCAAGGTGGGAGAGGGGGGTGGGCCAGGGCCGGATTTAGATGAAGAGAGGCCCTAAGCTATTTCACGTGAGGCCCCCCCCCTCCCAATCCCCCACTCCCACGACTAGAGGACCATGACTACCCCACAGTGACAGTGTGACACTTTTAGATCCTACTGTATGTTGTCATTAAACAGTTGGTTTTAAAATACATATTAGATTCACCGCCGAGCAGGCGATGCTTTACCTGGATCGCCGTTTGAAGCTCTGGAATGTTGGGCCTGCTGCTTCAACATCATGGAGCTGTGGTTTGCGGAGCTCCCAGCCTCGGGCTATGCTGATTTCAACATCGCGGAGCCCTGGGATCCCTTTGCCAAGGGCCGCCAGCGTAAATCTCCGCCCAGCTCAGCCTGTGGACTTCGGGAGCCGCAGTCTCCGGTAGGAAGTGGCTGATTCGGAAGTCCAAGCCGCTGAGAATGTTCTCCCGTTCCGACGTCGGATGGTGCCCCCCAAATTTCATTGTACCAATGGCCATGAGGGGGGTCCAAGAGGAGGGGGTCCATTGGAGACGGGAAAAGGGATCATCAATGGGGGCGAGGACTCCTTCCCATGGAAGAACGGTGTAAGGCGGAGGCGACGGAAGAAGAGCTCCAAATCGCGGCGGGCGCAGAACTCGTTGAGGTAGGGATGGAGGGGGACAAAGGTGAGGCCAGGGCCGGCCTTAAGCCGATTGGACCGATTGCTCCCAATTGAGCCCCGCGAGTAAGGGGGCCCCGCGCCAGAGTAATCTACTCTCGGCTCGGGTAGATGTACCCCGGGTGGAAGGGGGAGAGAGGGGCGGAGAGAGAGTAGAGGGGTGTGTGAGGGGGAATGGAGAAGGGGGAGAGGGGGAGGTGGGTCGTTCCCTCACGGTCCCGGGGCAGCGCTCCCACCCCTCCACTCGCCGTGCTTCACGCACACAGTCCCGGCTCCACCCCTCTCTCTCCCCAGGGAGACGCGGTGAACAATACAGGGAGGGCAGGGCCGGGAGTTGGTGCAACGTTTACAAACCTCGGCCTCAGCTCACACCCGTCTGCCCGGACCCCGGCATCCACTCCTGCCGCCGGCCCTCTCCCTCCCTTCTCTCCTTCCCTTCTTCCCTCCCTTCTCTCCCCTCCCTCCTTCCTCTCTCTTTTCCCTTCTCTCATTCGCTCCATCCCTTTCTCTCCTTCCCTCCCTCCTGTCTCTCCCTCCCTCCCTCCCTCCTTTCTCTCCCTTCCTCTCTCCCTCCCTTCTCTCCTTCCTTCCCACATACACACATCGCACAGACAACTAACACACAGTTAGGATGGGGTAGAAGCCCAAAGGGTAGGATGGGGCTGAAGCCCAAAATGTAATGCCTGGACTGGTTTTTCACCAATGGTTATTGGTTTTCCAGGATCTATTTTTTTTTTTCATTTCACAGTCACTAAAACAAGTGATATTGTAACTATGTACTTTTCAGAGGTGATCTACACATTTTGTTTATTACTTGTAGGCTTACATGTATGCAATTTAATATTAAAATGTAGCTTAGATCTATTTGGTCCATTAAGTCGCATGCACTTTTTAAACGCACATTTTGATTACTTTCCATTCTACCATAGATATATAAAGTCTATAATAGACTTTAATTATAATTCTATGAATCTACAAACCTTGGCTGGGAACCTGGGGCTCACCAAAATTGTTCCCAATTGGGCCCCGCACCTCCTAAGGCCGGCCCTGGGTGAGGCCTCTGCTGAGGACAGACCGTTAGGTATCTGAGAGGGGGAGGTCAGGGGGGATGGTGAACACACGGCAGGGATGGGGGTTGGGGCCGGAGGAAGGCAAGTGAGTGGACTGAGGCCAAGGCGATGTCTGGTGGAGGGTGGTCAGGGGGTAGGGGGGTATGAGGACTGTAGTGTGGGTGGGGAAGAGCTGAGGTCACATGGTTTGAGGGGAATGGGGAAGACCCAGTGGAACAGCCACTGAGATTACCAGGGTTGGCTGACTAGCACTGAGACCCAGCGCAGTCAAACTCAGGGGAGTGGGAGTCTGCAGCGTGGAAAATTCAGGCCAGGCTGCAGGTAAGGTGACAGCTGCGGGCTGCTGGAGGGCGGTGGACTGGCCAAGGTCAGCGGGCAAAGAGTAGGAGGTCCCGGTGCGCAGATGGTCGGTGGGGCGGCGAGGTTCGACGGGTCCGGTGAGGCAGCCCCCTTAGATCTCGAGGCCCTAAGCTTAAGCTTGTCTAGCTTATACGTAAATCCGGCCCTGGGGGCGGCTTTGTAAGCTTCAGCCTTGTTTGTGTAAACTTTGTCCAGTATCTTGTATTCTCTAGTGGCGAAGGAGACAATATTGGTGGAATTTGGGGAGTACAGTCTTCAAGTTGGAGTGATTAAAGTCACCCGCAACAATGAAGGCTGCCTCGGGTTTGTGAGTCTGTTGTTTGCTAATGGCAGTATGCAGTTCTTTCATTGCAAGCTTAGCATTCGCATCCGGAGGAATATAGGCTGCAGTCACAACACAAGAGGAATCGAATATAGGAACAAAGAGGTCCTTCTGCAGTTGTACAGAGCCCTAGTGAGACCACACCTGGAGTATTGTGTACAGTTTTGGTCCCCTAATTTGAGGAAGGACATTCTTGCTATTGAGGGAGTGCAGCGTAGGTTTACAAGGATAATTCCCGGGATGGCGGGACTGTCATATGCTGAGAGAATGGAGCAGCTGGGCTTGTACACTCTGGAGTTTAGAAGGATGAGAGGGAATATCATTGAAACATATAAGATTGTTAAGGGTTTGGACACGCTAGAGGCAGGAAACATGTTCCTGATGTTGGGGGAGTCCAGAACCAGGGGCCACAGTTTAAGAATAAGGAGTAAGCCATTTAGAACGGAGACGAGGAAACACTTTTTCTCACAGAGAGTGGTGAGTCTGTGGAATTCTCTGCCTCAGAGGGCGGTGGAGGCGGGTTCTCTGGATGCTTTCAAGAGAGAGCTAGATAGGGCTCTTAAAAATAGCGGAGTCAGGGGATATGGGGAGAAGGCAGGAACGGGGTACTGATTGGGGATGATCAGCCATGATCACATTGAATCACATCGAAGGGCCGAATGGCCTACTCCTGCACCTATTGTCTATTGTCTATAACAGTTGTGGGACGTATCACTGATGGGGATGAGTCAGAGTACAGAAGAGAGATCGAGCAACTGTCCATATGGTGCCAGCACAATAACCTGGCCCTCAACACCAGCAAAACCAAGGAACTGATTGTGGACTTTGGAAGGAGTAGGAGGGGGACCCACAGTCCCGTTTATATCAATGGGTCGATGGTTGAAAGGGTCAAGAGCTTTAAATTCCTGCACATCTCTGAGGATCTTTCCTGGTCCGAGAACATTGATGCTACTATTAAGAAAGCACATCAGCGCCTCTACTTCCTGAGAAGATTACGGAGAGTCGGTTTGTCAAGGAGGACTCTCTCTAACTTCTACAGGTGCACAGTAGAGAGCATGCTGACCGGTTGCATCGTGGCTGGGTTCGGCAACTTGAGCGCCCTGGAGAGCAAAAGACTACAAAGAGTAGTAAACACTGCCCAGTCCATCATCGGCTCTAACCTCCCTTCCATCGAGGGGATCTATCGTAGTCGGTGCCTCAAAAAGGCTGGCAGTATCATCAAGGACCCACACCATCCTGGCCACACACTCATCTCCCTGCTACCTTCAGGTAGAAGGTACAGGTGCCTGAAGACTGCAATGACCAGGTTCAGGAATAGCTACTTCACCACAGCCATCAGGCTATTAAACTTGGCTCGGACAAAACTATGAACATTAAATGCCCATTATCTGGTATTTGCACTTTATCAGTTTATTTATACATGTGTGTATATATTTATATAATGATATATGGACACACTGATCTGTTTTGTAGTCAGTGCCTTCTATGTTCTGTTGTGCTGAAGCAAAGCAAGAATTTCATTGTCCTATGACACATGACAATAAACTCACTTGAACTTGAACTTGAAGTAAATATAAAGGCAGATAGAACGATCTGCATTTAACCATGAGAAACTCTAGGTTAGCTGAGCAGTGACTCTCGATGATGGTAGTGTCCGTGCACCAAGCTTTATTTACATAAATGCACAGACCCCCACCTGTGGTCTTACCGGAGTCTTTTGTTCTGTCCGCACGGAGTATATGACGCCCCGTTAGCTCGATGGCGCTGTCAGGAACGTCGATGTTAAGCCATGTTTCTGTGAAGATCATGATGCTGCAGTCTTTAATCCAGTTGTGGGAGGTAATCCTTAGCCGGAGTTCGTCCATTTTGTTGGACAGGAGTGGGGAGAAGAAGGAATAATGTCTTTGGTTATTTTGACTGTTTTTCCAAGGCAGCATGGGGTGTGGATGGAATCAATTGTGGGAAGTCTGGTCTGTGTGATGGTTGGGCCACATCTACAACCCTGCAATTTCATGCGGTCTTGGGCAGAGTTGTTCTTAACCAAACTGTGATGCAACTCGGCAATATGCTTTTCATGTTGCATCTGTACAAGTTTGTAAGTCATTTGAGACATGCTGAATTTCCTCAGGAAGTAGATGTCTTGGTGTGCCTTCTTTACTGTCTAATCAATGTAGTTGGTCCACGACAGATCATTGTTAATATTAACGCCAAGAAACTTGAAGCTATAGGCCACTTCCACTTTGGCACCATTGATGCTGATTGACCATGTGCTCCACCATGCTTTATTCATATGTATTATATTTGAATAAGCTGCTATATTTCAAACTTAAAGTATTTTCTTATAATAATATTTCCACAAATAACATTTGGTTGCCCTACTACAGAAAAGATGTCATTGAGCTGGAAAGAATACAAAGCAGATTTACAATAATGTTGCCAGGACTCAAAGGCTGGAGAGGTTGGGCAGGCTATGTCTATGTTCCTTTGAGCATAGGAGACTGAGGGGTGATCATATACAGGTATATAAAATCACGAGGAGCACAGATAAGGTGAATATACATTTTTCCCCACAGAAGGGGAATCAATAAGTATAAGGCATAGGTTTAAGGTGTAAGGTGAAAGATTTAAAATGAACTGGGGGGTGGTGTGTATATGGTATGAACTGTCAGAAAAAGGAATTGAGGGAGGATGAATAACAACATTTAAAAGATGGGAAAGTTTTAAAAGGATATTGGCCAAATGCAACTAGCTTAAATGGGCATCTTGGTTGGGCTGAAGGACCTGTTTCTATGCTGTATTACTTATCACTCTAAAAGAACATCAGGGCCTGAAAAGTAATGGCAAAATAGAAAAAGTGGAGAAGTGAAGGTTAAATATTAATCACTTGTAGTCCCTGAATGCCAATTGTTTGTGTGCAGTTTTGGTCTCCTAATTTGAGGAAGGACATTCTTGCTATTGAGGGAGTGCAGTGTAGGTTCACCAGGTTAATTCCCAGGATGACGGGACTGACGTGATGAAAGAATGGATTGACTGGGCCTATATTCACTGGAATTTAGAAGGATGAGAGGGGATCTTATAGAAACATATACAATTCTTAAAGGATTGGACAGGTTAGATGCAGGAAAAATGTTCCCGATGTTGGGGGCGTCCAGAACCAGGGGTCACAGTTTAAGAATAAGGGGTAGGCCATTTAGGACTGAGATGAGGAAAAACTTTTTCACCCAGAGAGTTGTGAGTCTGTGGAATTCTCTGCCACAGAAGGCAGTGGAGGCCAATTCACTGGATGTATTCAAGACAGAGTTAAGGGGCTGTCTCACTTGGGCGACCTAATTGGTGAGTTTAGTAAAGTTTGAAAAAATGACATGTTGAAGACCTCCTTCGACTATGTAGAAGACCTCCTTCGACTATGTTGAAGACAAGCTTCGACTAGCTACGACTAACTTCGGGAAAATTGGACACCGAATAGTGGAAATTGAAGACGATCTCCTTCGATCTCCCTTCGACCTCCCTTCGACTATGATGAAGACTATCTACGACTACCTTTGACTACCCTTGATTACCTACGACTAACATGCAGACTTACTACGACCTACTATGAGTAAACGAGTAAAAAAAGTATAGTTTTTTCCATGGCGACCTTTTTTTACTCGCGGGCATTTTTTAACAATTTTTTTAAATGCCGCGACCTAACTGAGGCCTCGAGTACGTGGAGACCACTCTCGAGCATGAAGGAGAGTTATGAAGTCCTCCTACGACCTTGTGTCGACCATGCTGCAAGTATGAGTCGAGGGCAAACTCGCCAGAAGTCGCGGATTAGGTCGCCCAAGTGGGACAGGCCCTTTGGATATAGCTCTTAGGGCTAACGGAATCAAGAGATATGGGGAGAAAGCAGGAACTGGGTACTGAATTTGGATGATCAGCCATGATCATATTGAATGGTGGTGCTGCCTCGAAGAGTCGAATGGCCTACCCCTGCACCTATTTTCTCTGTTTCTATGTTTATAATTGCCAATCCAGAGATTGATATACTGTAGCTCAAGCGTAGTCAAGATATTGCTCCGGAGTCTTTGCTTGGATTCATTTAATTATAAAGAGACAGAAAGTCTGAATAAATATTGCTTAAATTTGTTTGTGTAATAAAACAACATGCAATTAAATGGTGCCTCCAACAGTAAGTGATAAGAGGGCAAATGAAGATTATATTATTTAAATCAATTGATGTGGGAAATGTGGCATATTAATTTTTGAAGAAAATATAAGTTGTGTTAATGCTTCATCTGCTCATAATCATTGGTCTGTATGTAATCTATGTAAATTATAAAAATAATGTGTACAAGGCATTGTTTCAGTTCATCTTCAAAGGATCAGAGGGGTAAAACACAGGCTGAGCCTCTATCTACACTGTGATTAAATGTTATCACACAGAGAGTGGCGAATCTCTGGAATTCTCTGCCACAGAAGGTAGTTGAGGCCAGTTCATTGGCTATATTTAAGAGGGAGTTAGATGTGGCCCTTGTGGCTAAAGGGATCACGGGGTATGGAGAGAAGGCAGGCACGGGATACTGAGTTGGATGATCAGCCATGATCATATTGAATGGCGGTGCAGGCTTGAAGGGCCGAATGGCCTACTCCTGCACCTATTTTCTATGTTTCTATGTTTCTATGTTATGCAGTACAATTGCACCCTGATGTCCAAGTAACTGAAATCACTTGAGAGTGTGATGAATGATTGCTTGGTGGGATGGAGGTGCTCTTAAAGGGAGAAGAAAATGGATGAAAATTAGGAAACATGCTGAAAAAAAGACACAAATTGCTGGAATAACTTAGCAGATCAGGCAACATCTATGGAGAACATGGATAGGTGATATTTTTGGGTCAGGACCTTTCCTCAGAATGATTGTAGTTGGGGAGAGAAAGCTGGAAGAGGTGTCGTGATGCGCCAAAGTCTGGCAAGTAATGGATGGATACAGGTGAGGGTGGTTTTGATTGCTAGATGGTTGGACAAAGGCTCGAGATGAATAGACAAATGTTTGTGAGATATGGAGATAAGAGAGAAGTGTGAAATGTGAAGGTGGAATATAGGTGGGTGGGATGGGATTGTAAGAGAATTTCTCGCATAATTCCACCTCCACTTTCCCCTTTTACCCCGTACCCATCATCTTTATACCTTCCTCTGGCTTGAAATTTCATGCATCTTCTCTCCTTATCTCCTTATCTCCTTTTCATCTGTGGCCTTCGTCCAACTATTTGGCAATAATAACCCTGCCAATCCCTCCCCCCACTTCCAGCTTTCTGCCCCCACGAAAATTAGTAGGAAGAAGGGTACCAACACAAAACAACATCTATCCATGTTCCCCAGAGTTGATGCCTGACCTGCTGAGTTACTCCAGCACATTGTCTATTTTTGTAAATCAGCATCTGCAGTTACATGTCTGCAGGGAAAAATGCTGACTTTGTTTGTCTAACTGGTTTCTTCAAGTCTAGGCTGTCATTTTCAGAACTTATCATCCTTCCAGGCATCTCAGTGTGTGCAATACCTGTTCTTTTAATTCCTTTCCCATAATTCATGTTCCAAACGCTGCTTTTATTTTCAGTTAGAGTTCTATGCTTGATATGGATTATTGTACAATGAGGAGACCAAAGACCAATTGGATTTGCAAACATGTCCGATCCTCTCCCAAGCATAACTGAACTGCTAATCGCATGTCATTTAAATTCTCTGCATCACTTCGGGGATCCTGGGCAATGAAACTTCAGGTAAGCTCGAACAGCAGTACCCCATCTTCTGACTATTAGTCTTTGGACTCCAATTAACATTGTTGGATATTCAATATTACCTGTCAGCATTCACCCCACATGAACAATTTCAGACAGTTAACCTGTATTCACTCCTCCAGATAATAAAGTATGGAAACAGGCCCTTCGACCCAACTCCCCCACACCAACCAACAATGTCCCAGCTACCCTAGTCTCACTTGCCTGCGCTTGGTCCATAACTCTCCAAACCTGTCCTATCCATGTACCTGTTTCTTAAAAGATGGGATAGTCCCATCCTCAACTACCTCCTCTGGCAGCTTGTTCTGTACACCTACCACCGTCTGTGTGAAAAAGCTACCCCTCAGATTCCTATTAAATCTTTTCCCCTTAGATGCTCAGAAAGGAGGTAAGAGATTAAAAAGATCAACAGATACGAAGAGAGGGTAAATGACGAAAAGGGCAAATAATGCAATCAGAATGGTGGTTTTGAAAGGATACAGCATAGATACATGATAAGGGGATATCGTTTAGTGAAAGGTAAAGCCAGTAAAGTCCGATCAAGGATAGTCCGAGGGTCACAAATGAAGTAGATAGTAGTTCAGGACTTCTCTCAACACCCAATATAACGCTAATAAACTGGGTTCCAACAAAGGTAGCAAACATGATGTAGAGAACTGATAAATTACAATTATCAGGAAGGAGCACAAAGGACAAGACCTGGTATCAAGGTTATCAATCAGATGCGGCCTGTACATTTGACCAGTTTAGTTTAGAGATACAGCACGGAAACAGGCCCTTTGGCCGACCGACTCCGCACTGACCAGTGATCCACACACACACTACCATTATCCATTTATACCAAGCCAATTAACCTACAAACATAGACATAGATACATAGAAAATAGGTGCAGGAGTAGGCCTTTCGGCCCTTCGAGCCTGCACCGCCATTCAATATGATCATGGCTGATCGTCCAACTCAGTATCCCGTACCTGCCTTCTCTCCATACCCCCTGATCCCTTTAGCCACAAGGGCCACATCTAACTCCCTCTTAAATATAGCCAATGAACTGGCCTCAACTACCCTCTGTGGCAGAGAGTTCCAGAGATTCACCACTCTCTGTGTGAAAACGTTTTTCCTCATCTCGGTCTTAAAGGATTTCCCCCTTATCCTTAAGCTGTGACCCCTTGTCCTGGACTTCCCCAACATCGGGAACAATCTTCCTGCATCTAGCCTGTCCAACCCCATAAGAATTTTGTACTTTTCTACAAGATCCCCTCTCAATCTCCTAAATTCTAGCGAGTATAAGCCAAGTCTATCCAGTCTTTCTTCATATGAAAGTCCTGACATCCCAGGAATCAGTCTGATGAACCTTCTCTGCACTCCCTCTAAGGCTATAATGTCCTTCCTCAGATTTGGAGACCAAAACTGTACGCAATACTCCAGGTGTGGTCTCACCAGGACACTGTACAACTGCAGTAGAACCTCCCTGCTCCTATACTCAAATCCTCTTGCTATGAAAGCCAACATACCATTCGCTTTCTTCACTGCCTGCTGCACCTGCATGCCTGCTTTCAATGACTGGTGTACCATGACACCCAGGTCTCGCTGCATCTCCCCATTTCCTAATCGGCCACCATTTAGATAATAGTCTGCCTTCCCGTTTTTGCCACCAAAGTGGATAACCTCACATTTATCCACATTATACTGCATCTGCCAAACATTTGCCCACTCACCCAGCCTATCCAAGTCACCTTGCAGTCTCCTAGCATCCTCCTCACAGCTAACACTGCCCCCCAGCTTAGTGTCATCCGCAAACTTGGAGATGTTGCTTTCAATTCCCTCATCCAGTTCATGAATATAAATTGTAAATAGCTGGGGTCCCAGCACTGAGCCTTGCGGTACCCCACTAGTCACTGCCTGCCATTGTGAAAAGGACCCGTTTACTCCTACTCTTTGCTTCCTGTTTGCCAGCCAGTTCTCTATCCACATCAATACTGAACCCCCAATACCGTGTGATTTAAGTTTGTATCCTAATCTCTTATGTGGTACCTTGTCGAAAGCCTTCTGAAAGTCCAGATACAACACATCCACTGGTTCTCCCCTATCCACTCTACTAGTTACATCCTCGAAAAATTCTATAAGATTCGTCAGACACGATTTACCTTTCGTAAATCCATGCTGACTTTGTCCAACGATTTCACCACTTTCCAAATGTGCTGCTATCCCATCTTTAATAACTGACTCTAGCAGTTTCCCCACTACCGATGTTAGACTAACTGGTCTGTAATTCCCCGTTTTCTCTCTCCCTCCCTTTTTAAAAAGTGGGGTTACGTTTGCTACCCTCCAATCCTCAGGAACTACTCCAGAATCTAAAGAGTTTTGAAAAGTTATCACTAATGCATCCACTATTTCTGGAGCTACTTCCTTAAGTACTCTGGGATGCAGCCTATCTGGCCCTGGTGATTTATCGGCCTTTAATCCATTCAATTTACCTAACACCACTTCCCGACTAACCTGGATTTCACTCAGTTCCTCCATCTCCTTTGACCCGCGGCCCCCTGCTATTTCCGGCAGATTATTTATGTCTTCCTTAGTGAAGACGGAACCAAAGTAGTTATTCAATTGGTCCGCCATATCCTTGTTCCCCATGATCAATTCACCGGTTTCTGACTGCAAGGGACCTACATTTGTTTTAACTAATCTCTTTCTTTTCACATACCTATAAAAACTTTTGCAGTCAGTTTTTATGTTCCCTGCCAGTTTTCTTTCATAATCTATTTTCCCTTTCCTAATTAAGCCCTTTGTCCTCCTCTGCTGGTCTCTGAATTTCTCCCAGTCCTCTGGTATGCTGCTTTTTCTGGCTAATTTGTACGCATCATCTTTTGCTTTGATACTATCCCTGATTTCCCTTGTTATCCACGGATGCACTACCTTCCCTGATTTATTCTTTTGCCAAACTGGGATGAACAATTTTTGTAGTTCATCCATGCAGTCTTTAAATGCCTTCCATTGCATATCCACCGTCAACCTTTTTAGTACTAATTGCCAGTCAATCTTGGCCAATTCACGTCTCATACCCTCAAAGTTACCTTTCTTTAAGTTCAGAACTGTTGTTTCTGAATTAACAATGTCACTCTCCATCCTAATGAAGAACTCAACCATATTATGGTCACTCTTGCCCAAGGGGGCACGCACAACAAGACTGCTAACTAACCCATCCTCATTACTCAATACCCAGTCTAGAATAGCCTGCTCTCTCGTTGGTTCCTCTACATGTTGGTTTAGATAACTATCGCGCATACATTCCAAGAAATCCTCTTCCTCAGCACCACTGCCAATTTGATTCACCCAATCTATATGTAGATTGAAGTCACCCATTATAACTGTTTTGCCTTTGTTGCACACATTTCTAATTTCCTGTTTGATGCCATCCCCAACTTCACTACTACTGCTAGGTGGCCTGTACACAACACCCACCAGCGTTTTCTGCCCCTTAGTATTTCGCAGCTCTACCCATACCGATTCCACATCCTTCAAGCTAATGTCCTTCCTTTCCACTGCGTTAATCTCCTCTCTAACCAGCAACGCTACCCCACCTCCTTTTCCTTTCTCTCTATCCCTCCTGAATATTGAATATCCCTGGATGTTCAGCTCCCAGCCTTGGTCACCCTGGAGCCATGTCTCCGTGATCCCAACTATATCATAATCATTAATAGCTATCTGCACGTTCAACTCATCCACCTTATTACGAATGCTCTTTGCATTGAGACACAAAGCCTTCAGGCTTGTTTTTACAACCCTCTTACCCCTCATACAATTATGTTGAAAAGTGTCCCTTTTTGATTTTTGCCCTGGATTTGTCTGCCTGCCACTTTTACTTTTCACCTTGCTACCTATTGCTTCCGCCCGCATTTTACACCCCTCTGTTTCTCTGCTCACCCATTTAAGAACCCCACCACCTCTTATTCTCTGTTTATTATTGTTTTCTTGTTTCCCCTCTACATGTTGGGTCTGGGTGCTTTCCTTCTCTGCCTCCTGCCTCACACACTGTCTAATAGCTTTCTCTATTTGAGTCCCTCCCCCCAACCATTCTAGTTTAAAGTCTCCCCAGTAGCCTTTGCAGATCTCCCCGCCAGGATATCGGTCCCCCTCAGGTTCAAGTGCAACCCATCCTTTTTGTACAGGTCGCACCTTCCACAAAAGAGGTCCCAATGATCCAGAAATTTGAATCCCTGCCTTCTGCACCAGTCCTTCAGCCACGCATTTATCCTCCACCTCGCTCCATTCCTACTCTCACTGTCGCGTGGCACAGGCAGTAATCCCGAGATTGTTACCTTTGCTGTCCTTCTCTTTAACTCCCCTCCTAACTCCCTAAATTCTCCTTTCATCTTTGGAGTTTGGGAGGAAACCAAAGATCTCAGTGAAAACCTACACAGGTTATGTGCAGACTGTACAAATTCCATACCGCAAGCACCTTTAGTCAGGATTGAACCCAGGTCTCTGGTGCTGTAAAGCAGTAGCTCTACCTTTACGCCACAGTGCCACCCAAGAGTCAAGATCTGTAAACAAACTGTGGGTAGCTACTAAGAGAAGG
>JAXLNO010003956.1:0-77033 GCA_038087875.1 Malacoraja senta
GGTCGCCCCCATTACAGGAAGGATGTGGGGCTTTGGTGAAGGTGCAGACGAGGTTTACCAGAATGACTAGAGGGTTTCAGCTACAGGGAGAGGTTGCACAGACTTGGATTGTTTTTTCCGTAATGCCGGAGGTTGAGGGGAGACTTGTTAGAAGTATATACATTTATGAGAGGCGTAGATAGGGTAGACAGTCAGAATGTTTTTTCCCAGGGTGGAAATGTCCACCACCAAAGGGCATAGCAAGGTGAGTGGGGGAAAGTTTAATGGAGATGTGCGGAGCAAGTTTTTTTTACAGAGTAGTGGGAGCCTGGAACATGCTGCCAAGGGTAGTAGTGGTGGAGACAGATACGAAAGTGCCGTTGAAGAGTCTTTTTGATAGGCACATGGAAGTGAAGGGAATAGTGGGATATAAATCCTGTGCAGGCAGATGAGATCAGTTTAGCTGGGCATCATGTTTGGCATAAACTCTATAAACTCCATCACCCATTTCTGCAGCTGATCGACATGCTGCTGTATCTTCTGACAGCCTTCCTCACGGTCTGCAACTCCTCCAATGTGTTGTCGTCACCAACCCACCTACATTTACATCCAGGTAATTATCTATATCTGGACATCAGCACATCCCTACTCAGACATGGGGCCCATAACTGCTCACAATACTTCAAATGCAGTCTGACCAGTGCCCTGAAAAGCCTGAGCATTCCAACCCTGCTTTAATATTTTAGTTTAGTTTAGTTATACAGCGTGGAAACAGGCCCCTCAGCATACTACTTCCGCGCCGACCAGCAACCCAACTAGAAAAAGCCCCCTTTATTCCCATTCTTTGGGGAGAAGGCAGGAACGAGGTACTGATTGGGGATGATCAGCCATGATCAATCACAGTGAATGGTGGTGCTGGCTCGAAGGGCCAAATGGCCTCCTCCTGCACCTATTTTCTATGTTTCTATGTTTACATTCAACCTCCCAAAGTGCAGCACCTCACATTTGCTCAGTCATTAGGCCAGAGGTAAGAAAGGGCATTGAATATAAGTGTCAGGAAGTTATGATGCAGCTGTGTAGGACTTCAGAGGCCGCAATTGGAGTATTGCATTCAGTTCTGGCTGCCTATTGCAGGAAAGATGTTGAAGCTTTGGAGATGGTAAAGAGGTTTACCAGAATTCTGCCTGGATTAGAGAGTTTCAGCTACAGGGTATGGTCAGACTGACTGGAACATCAGTTGAGGAAAACCCTGATATAAAATGATGAGAGGCAGAGATAGGGTAGACAGCCCCATGGGTAGAAATGTCCAACGCTAGCGAACAAAGCTATAAGGTGAGAGGGAGAAAGATTAATGGAGAAGTGCGGTGCAAGAAGGTGGAAGGCATTGCTGGGGTGGTGGTGGAGGTAAATACAATAGTGACGTTTATAAGAGTTTTACAAAGGTTTTTACAAAGAAGAACAGGGAATAGAGGGATATGGATCATGTGCAGGCAAATTAGATCAGTTTAACTTGGCATAGAGTCATAGAGTGATAGTGTGGAAACAACTTGCCCACACTGGCCAACATGTCCCATCTACACTAGTCCCACTTGCCTGCGCTTGATCCATATCCCTCCAAACTGTCCTATCCATGTACCTGTCTAACTGTTTCTTAAACGAGTGGATAGTCCCAGCCTCAACTACCTCCTCTGGCCGTTTGTTCCATACACCCACCACCCTTTGTGTGAAAAAGTTACCCCTCAGATTCCTATTAAATCTTTTCCCCTTCACTTTGAACCTATGTCCTCTGGTTCCTCGATTCCCCTACTCTGGGCAAGAGACTGTGCATCGACCCGATCTATTCCTCTCATGAATTTGTATACATCTATAAGATCTCCCCTCATCCTCCTACGCTCCATGGAATCTCTATTCAAAACCCAACTACTCAACCTCTCCCTATAGCTCACACCCTCTAGGCCTGTGCCTCCATCTTGTGCCTCGTTTGCCTGCGCCTCCATCTTGTACCTCGTACCTTCGATTTTTCCACCTTCTAGTCCTGGCATCATATTCATAGAGTCGAGGAAACAGGCCCTTCGGCCCAACTTGCCCATTCCATTCAAGATGCCCCATGTATACTAATACCACCTGCATGCGTTTGGCCCCTATCCCTCTGAACCTTTCCTATCCATGTACCTGTCCAAATGCCTTTTAGAAACATTCAACACAGACATTGTGAGCCGAAGGGCCCGTTGCTGTGCTGTACTGTTCTATGTCAATGCCACAGTTTTACGTGACAATAATGTGACCTAAAACTGCTACATTTGGTGTTCACAAAGTGAACTCCTCTACACTGGAGACACCAAATGATGGCTTTGTGGAACACGTGTGATTATTCTGCATGAATGCCCCTGTGCTTTCAGTCGCTGCCATGTTAATGCAGCACCCCACTGCAAGTGGCCCCTGCAATGTCACACGGCCCCATGCAACCTCAGGGAACAACTCATCATCCGTCTGAGCACAGGCAGCCTACGGTCTTAACATCAAATTCCATGTCCTTAGATAAAGTGCTCTTTCTTCTTGTCTACATCAGAAGCATTTCCATCTGCCATCCTCTGACTTTTCTTCTGCCTGGCCTGCTGAATATATCCCACAGCGCCAGTCAGAAATTCTGTTTTCACCCACATTTTGCTGCAACACAGACGATGCGCTTTGCTCTAACCGCTGCACTGGAGCATGACGTGATTGCATTGATGCAATGTGTTACCTCATCTGTGTGGATCGCATGCAAAACAAAGCTTTTCACTCGACCTTGGGGCATGTGACAATAATCAACCTCAACCTAAATTATTTCTCTAAGTCTCAGGTCTGATGAAGGGTCCTCTATCTGAAACACACAGATGTTGTCTGGCCAGTTAGTTTTTTCCAGCATCTTCTCCTGCTCATGTTGCTGAGCAGGTTCCTCCATTAACTCATACCAAGGTTGAATGTGCTGTTAATTGTCCCCATTAAGCCATTTTGACTCATCCTATCACAGATATTCCCCTGTTGTCCCCACACTCACCTCTTACAGAAACTACTTGCTTCTCTCCCTTTCCCATGATGCAGACCCCAAATGTTGACTGTTTTCTCTTTGCACGGATGCTGCCTGACTTGCTGAGTTTTTCAAGCATTTTCTGTTTTAGAATCTGCACCATATAAATACCTGGTAGACACAAAATGCTGGAGTAACTCAGCGGTTAAACCTTCCATTTAAACCAGCATCTGCAGTTCTTTCTTACACCATATAAATAGCTGATAGGATCCAAGAGATGGAAATCATGCCACACTAACATAAAGCAGTTTGCTGCAGCATTATCCTTAGGGTGGTACAGTGGTGCCGCTGGTAGAGCCGCTGCCTCACAGTGCCAGAGAACCAGGTTCACTCCTGACCTTGGCAGTGTCTGTGTGGAGTTTGCACGTTCTCGCTATGACTATGTGGGTTTCCCCCGGGTGTTCCAGTTTACTTCCACATACCAAAGACGTACGGGTTTGTAGATTAATTGGCCTGAATAAATTGCCTTTAGTGTGTAGGGAGGTTATGAGAACGTGGGATAACATAGAACCAGTGCGAATAAGTGATCAATGATCAGCGTGGACTCGGTAGGCCGAAGGGCCTGTTTCCTTGCTGTATCTCTAAACTGAACATCTAAGATTTGTTAAAAGATCTTACTTCAGTTATTGGGACATCATCCTTCAATTGCGTAGTGTGGCAGGCCAGCAAGCCAATCAGACGAACCATTTTAGCACGACTGAAAGTAAGAGGATACATGTTAGTTATTGCAGACCCATGTGGAGTGATTCCAGCAGCATCCTAGTGCATATAATCACGCTGACCCTTATACCTCAGTCAGCATTAGCAAAACTATATTTTGACATTGTGTTGGATGGAACTGCAAATGCTGGTTTACCGCAAAGATAGACACAAAATGCTGGAGTAACTCAGCGGGTCAGGCGGCATCTGTGGAGAACTAGGATAGGTGACGTTTCACAGAGTGCTGGAGTAACTCAGCGGGTCAGGCAGCATCTGTGGAGAACATGGATAGGTGACGTTTCACAGAGTGCTGGAGTAACTCAGCGGGTCAGGCAGCATCTGTGGAGAACATGGATAGGTGACGTTTCACAGAGTGCTGGAGTAACTCAGCGGGTCAGGCAGCATCTGTGGAGAACATGGATAGGTGACGTTTCACAGAGTGCTGGAGTAACTCAGCGGGTCAGGCAGCATCTCTGGATGGAAGGAATGGGTGACCCTTCTTCAGACATTGATGGGGCAGCACAGTCGCAGCGGGTAGAGTTGCTGTCTCACAACGACAGAGTCCCGGGCTCGATCCTGACCTCGTTTGCTGCCGGTGTGGAGTTTGCATGTTCTCCCTGTGACCTTGTGGGTTTTCTCCGGGTGCTCTGGTTTCCTCCCACACTCCAAAGACGTACAAATTTGTAGGTTAATTGGCCTCTGTAAATTGTGCTTAGTATGTAGAAATAATGTACGGGTGATCGATGGTTGGCATGGACTCAGTGGGCCGAAGGGCCTGTTTCCATTCTGTATCTCTACACTGCTGGTTCTTGGACCATGCAGAATTCGACAGGCTCCTGGACTTCCCTTCTCTGGATGCTTTCAAGAGAGAGCTAGATAGGGCTCTTAAAGATAGCGGAGTCAGGGGATATGGGGAGAAGGCAGGAACGGGGTGCTGATTGGGGATGATCAGCCATGATCACATTGAATGGTGGTGCTGGCTCGAAGGGCCGAATGGCCTACTCCTGCACCTATTGTCTATTGTTTACCATTCCCTTGTTGGCAAGTACTTTGGGATGTCTACAAAGAAGCAAGAATGCACTGTAGACATACAGGTCTTCCTTTCTTTCTTCCAGCCATACTGGGGAATAGGAGGAGCTGAATAGTTTTGTTTGAATTAATCTACATACTTTTATTAAATTGAAGATTTTAGCAACCATGGAATTATTTTTACAACTTGCAGCTGCATTGTGCTGACTTTTCTGAACTGATGAATTACAGCACAGATGTGGAAAATAAACAGAGAGCCATACAGCACGGCAATAGGCCCTTCAGCCCATCTCATCCATGCTGACCAAGACAACCCATTTAGGCTTGTCCCATATCCCTCTCAACCTTTCCTATGCATGTACCTGTCAATGTGTCTTTAAAATGTTGATATTTTACCTGCCTCAACTACCCCCTCTGGCAGCTTGTTCCATATACCCACAACCCTTTGAGTGAAAAAGTTGCCCCTTTATTTCCGAGTAAATCTTTCCTCCCTCACCCTACACCTATGTCCTTTTGTTCCTGATTCCCCTACACTGGGTAAAAGATTCTGTACATTCACCCTATCAATTACCCTCATGATTTTATACATTTCTATAAGATCACCCGTCAGCCTCCAACACTCCAAAGAAAAAAGCTGCTGCCTCATGGCACCAGAGACCTGGGTTCAATCCTGATCTCGGTCATCTCTGTGTAGCCCAGTTTGCCCTATCTCTCCCTATGGCTTTACCTTGCATTAAACGTTATTCCCTTATCAAGTAAATGCAATCATGTATTGTCTTTCTGCTGACTGGATAGCACGCAACAAAAAGCTTTTCACTGTACCTCGGTACACGTGACAATAAACTAAACTGAAACATGCCCACAAGTCCTGGCAACATCTTCATAAATCTTCTCTGCACATTTTCCAGATGGATGACATCCTTCCTATAACAGGGTAACCAAAACTGAAGACAATACTTCAAATATGGTCTCACCAATGTCTTTTAAAACCGTAACATAACATCCCAACTTCCATACTCACTATGTTGGAAGGAACTGCAGATGCTGGTTTAAACAGAAGATAGACACAAAATGTTGGAGTAACTCATGATAGAAGAAATATACTCAATATATTGCTTCCAGTTCCTTCCCCCTATAATCAGTCTGATGAAGGTCCCGACCCGAAAAGTCACCTATCCATTCTCTCCAAAGATGCTGCCTGACCTACGGAGTTACTGCAGCATTTTGTGTCTATCTATACTCAATATCCCGACTGATGAAGGCCAAAGTTCCGAAAACCATTTTGACCACCCTACCTACCTGTGACGCTACTTTCAAGAAACTATGTATCTGCACTCCTAGATCCCTCTATTCCACGACACACACCAGAGCCCTGCCATTGACTGTGTAGGTCCTGCCCTGGTTTGACTTCCCAAAATGCAACACTTTACACTTATCTGCATCAAACTCCATTAAACATTCCTCGGTTCTCCTGCCCAGCTGATCCAGATCCTGCTGTAATCTTTTATAATGATAGGCGATAGAGTATAGGTGCAGGAGTAGGCCATTCGGCCCTTCGAGCCAGCACTGCCATTCAATGTGATCATGGCTGATCATCCCCAATCAGTACCCCGTTCCTGCCTTCTCCCCAAATCCCGCTGACTCCGCTATCTTTAAGAGCCCTATCTAGCTCTCTCTTGAGAGAGACACAAAGAGACATAAAGACGTGTACGTGGCACTGAGTAGGACTAATGCACGTAAGGCTGCTGGCCCTGACGGCATCCCCGGGTGCGTCCTCAGGGCCTGTGCTGTGCAGCTGACAGACGTCTGGACTGACATCTTCAACCTGTCACTTGCCCAAGCAGTTGTGCCCACGTGCCTTAAATCCACCTCCATCGTGCCGGTGCCAAAACACTCCACTGCGGCAAGCCTCAACGACTTCCGCCCAGTTGCACTTACTCCCATCATCGCCAAGTGCTTCGAGAGGCTGGTCCTGGCACACCTCAAAGGCTGCCTACCCCCCACATTGGATCCCTATCAGTTTGCCTACCGCAAGAACAGGAGTACGGAGGATGCCATCTCAACGGCACTTCACTCCGCCCTCTCCCAACTCGACAACAGAGACACTTACGTAAGAATGCTGTTCATCGATTACAGCTCAGCATTCAACACCATCATACCCTCTAAACTGATCACCAAACTCGGTGACCTGGGCATCGACCCCTCCCTCTGCAACCGGATACTGGACTTTCTAACCAACAGACCCCAGTTTGTTAGGTTAGACAAGCAAACCTCTTCAACCCTCACCCTGAACACCGGCGTTCCACAGGGCTATGTGCTGAGCCCCCTCCTCTACTCCCTCTTCACCTATGACTGCACACCTGTACATGGTACTAACACCATCATCAAGTATGCAGATGATACAACGGTGATTGGCCTTATCAGTAACAACGATGAGTCGGCCTATAGGGAGGAGGTCCAGCTCCTAGCAGCATGGTGCGCTGACAACAACCTGGCCCTTAACTCCAAGAAGACCAAGGAGCTCATTGTAGACTTCAGGAAGTCTTGGGGCGGCACGCACACCCCCATCCACATTAACGGGAGGGAGGTGGAACGTGTTTCCAGCTTCAGGTTCCTGGGGGTCAACATCTCCGATGACCTCTCTTGGACCCACAATACCTCAACTCTGGTCAAGAAGGCTCACCAGCGTCTCTTCTTCCTGAGGAGACTAAAGAAGGTCCATCTGTCTCCTCAGATTCTGGTGAACTTCTACCGCTGCACCATCGAGAGCATCCTTACCAACTGTATCACAGTATGGTATGGCAACTGCTCTGTCTCCGACCGGAAAGCACTGCAGAGGGTGGTGAAAATTGCCCAACGCATCACCGGTTCCTCACTCCCCACCATTGAGTCTGTCCAAAGCAAGCGATGTCTGCGAAGGGCGCGCAGCATCGTCAAGGACTGCTCTCACCCCAACCACAGACTGTTTACCCTCCTACCATCCGGGAGGCCCTACAGGTCTCTCCGTTGTCGGACCAGCAGGTCCAGGAACAGCTTCTTCCCTGCGGCTGTTACACTACTCAACACTGTACCTCGGTGACTGCCAATCACCCCCCCCCCCCCCACCGGACACTCCTCCCACCAGGATTTATTAGATTTATTTATTGCTCATATTTATGTCGCTCTTCTAGGGAGATGCTAACTGCATTTCGTTGTCTCTGTACTGTACACTGCACAATGACAATAAAGTTGAATCTGAGATAGACACAAAATGCTGGAGTAACAGGCAGCATCTCTGGATAGAAGGAATGGGTGGACGTTTCGGGTCGAGGCCTTTCTTCAGATGCGACCCTTCTTCTCAACCCAAAACGTCACCCATTCTTTCGCACCGGAGATGCTGCCTGTCCTGCTGAGTTACTCCAGCATTTGTGTTTATCTTTGGTGTAAACCAGCATCTACAATTCCATCATACACATTTCGTAATCTTTGATAACATCGGAGGAAAGCCTTTTTGGAGTTAAGGCATGGCCACAAAATCTTTAAAATACTTCATATCACAAAGGCGAATATTCCCATGAAGCACAGGCTTCACAACAGCGTGCAGTTACTGCCCCCCAGTGGCAAAACTAAATACATCGCTTCCAACACAAGGAGCTACCTCAGTCAGTCTCATCACCAAACTGCAGCTACTCATGACAGTGATCCACCAGCCAACAAGTTCATACATTGTTTAGGATGACAATATTAGGTCATAAGAAATAGGAGCAGAATTAGGCCATTTGGCCCATCAAGTTTACTCCACCATTCAATCATGCCTGATCTATCTCTCCCTCTCAACCCCATTCTCTGCCATCTCCCCATAACCCGACACCCGTACTAATCAAGAATCTATCTATCTTCTGCCTTAAAAATATCCGTTGACTTGGCCTCAACAGCCGTCCGTGGCAAAGAATTCCATAGATTCACCACCCTGTGCAGTGAAATTCCTCCTCATCTCCTTCCTAAATAATCGTCCTTTAATCCTGAGGCTGTGACCTCTAGTCCTAGACTCTCCCACTTGTGGAAACATCCTCTTCACATCCACTCTATCCAAGCCTTTCACTATTCTGTATGTTTCAATGAGGTCCCCCCTCATCCTTCTAAACTCCAGCGAGTACAGGCCCAGCGCCATCAAATGCTCATCATAGTTTAACCCACTCATTCCTGAGATCATTCTCGTGAACCTCCTCTCGACCCTCTCCAGAGCCAGCACATCCTTCCTCAGATATGGGGCCCAAAATTGCTCACCTTATTGATCACCCAATATTAATCCTCTGGCCCCCTTCACTAACAGACAAAACCTTGGATAAAAATGTGGTTTTTCACTTTAATTAAGACACAAAGAACTGCCGATGCTGGAACCTTGAGCAAAACCTGAGCAACATTTTCACATTGAAAACAGAAAATGTGACTCTCTTGTTCAAGCAGACAGGGGAACAAAAACTATAGGCCAGTGATCTTCATATCTGTTGTTAGCAAGGTGCCATAATTATGATCATCGGTGGGATAAATATTGAAATCAAACTCAGTTGTACGATTTTTGGTTCATAAGTCATAGGAGCAGAATTAGGCCATTCGGCCTATCGAGTCTACTCCGCCATTCAATCATGGCCAATCTATCTTTCCACCTCAACCCCATTATACTGCCTTCTCCCTGTAACCTTTGCGTCCCATACTGATAGGGAAGGGGAAACCATGTTTAACACTTGTCCATTGTAACCTTTCATCAACAGCAACGTGTTCATGCCCTGATTGTATGTTTTTGTGTGACTTGGATTGATTGCTTTAAACTAGTGGCATGAGAGAGTAGAGAGTTGCGAGGTTTCATTCTTTGATGAAGTTGGCAGCTCAGCATGGGAGTGTCAGCTTACACTGTTTGTGCTCCACTCTCCAGAGTGAGTGCATTTGATTTATCCAACACCAAACTAATCTTAGCATCACCATTTGGACCCATTGTTACTAATTCAAAATCACTTGTGCATCACCTTCTACTGCCTGAAATACAAATGCCATTTTCTGCTTTGCTGCATCTCACCAGCCTCTTCATGTACCAACACAAGTTTAGTATGTACACATTTGCCTTTACACTGATGTTAAAGTGAGTGTTAATCATCAAGGGATTAATAAACCCAAGGCAAGTAAAGTCACAGCTAGATCGGGTACTGAAGGTGGTTTTTGGCAGGCTGGCCTTTATCAGTCATGAATTGAGTACAGAAGTAGGGATGTCACTGTTGTGCAAGATATTGGTGAGGCTGCATTTGTAGCATTGTGTTCAGTTCTGGTCACCCTATTCATCTGGAAAAGATGCAGGGAAGATTTATGAGGATGTTGCCAGGATACAAGGGCCTGAGCTTGAACTAGCTGACGTTTCACAGAGTGCTGGAGTAACTCAGCGGGTCAGGCAGCATCTCTGGAGAACATTGATAGGTGATGTTTCACAGAGTGCTGGAGTTACTCAGCGGGTCAGGCAGCATCTCTGGAGAACAAGGATAGGTGACGTTTCACAGAATGCTGGAGTAACTCAGCAGGTCAGGCAGCATCTGTGGAGAACATGGATAGGTGATGTTTCACAGAGTGCTGGAGTTATTCAGCGGGTCAGGCAGCATCTGTGGAGAACATGGATAGGTGACGTTTCAGGTCACACTGATTGTCCTTGTGGTTTTAATGATGCAATTAGCTTTGCAAACAAGACCTCATAGAGATGTACTTTCATGTGAATGCCATCAGCAGTAAATTATCTGTGGAAATCTGCTGTTTGATTTGCTGCTTAAAGAATCATTCCCAGAACTGATAATCATCAAGCAGTGAACAGATGCTGTCTCTTCTAATGTCGAGGTACGCCACACTTACATATCCCAGTTTGGAGCTGTGCGCAGTTGCTGTGTTAACATCAGGAACTAGAGGGAGAACAAGAAAGCACATTCTTAATGAGTTTCACATCCTCCTGCAGTATTGAAAATTCCAGTATGAACATGAACGCAGATCATTGTCATTTACTCATTGCCGTACTGCACGGCTGGTCATAGTACTGCAACATGTCTCGAAGAGCAATTTATGAGGCTAAAATGTGCCCTTTATTCCTGAACATAATGTCTATGTTTATTATGGCCATGTGTGGCCACCGAGATGCAGTGAAAAGCCTTTGTTGTTCATAAGTTCTAGGAGCAGAATGAAGCCATTTAGGCCCTCAAGTCTACTCCGCCATTCAATCCTGGCTGATCTATCTTTCCCTCTCAACACCATTCTCCTGCCTTCTCCCCACACCCGTACTAATCAAGAATCTATCAATCCCTGCCTTTGAAATATATGCATTGACCTGGCCTCCACGGCGGTGTGCGGCAAAGAACTCCCCAGATTCACCAATTTATCAGCACTGAACTAACATTCAACATTTTCAGCAAGTTTGTGCATGATGTTCCTGCAACTGTACGGGGAGAGTGGGAGTTAGTAGCTGGGTAGCTGGGTCGCTGGGTAGCTGGGTAGCTGGGAGTTAGTAGCTGGGTAGCTGGGTAGCTGGGAGTTGGTAGCTGGGTAGCTGGGAGTTAGTAGCTGGGTAGCTGGGTAGCTGGGAGTTGGTAGCTGGGTAGCTGGGTAGCTGGGCGTTAGTAGCTGGGTAGCTGGGTAGCTGGGAGTTGGTAGCTGGGTAGCTGGGAGTTAGTAGCTGGGTAGCTGGGTAGCTGGGAGTTAGTAGCTGGGTAGCTGGGAGTTGGTAGCTGGGTAGCTGGGTAGCTGGGCGTTAGTAGCTGGGTAGCTGGGTAGCTGGGTAGCTGGGTAGCTGGGTAGCTGGGTAGCTGGGAGTTGGTAGCTGGGTAGCTTGGAGTTAGTAGCTGGGTAGCTGGGTAGCTGGGAGTTAGTAGCTGGGTAGCTGGGAGTTGGTAGCTGGGAGTTAGTAGCTGGGAGTTAGTAGCTGGGTAGCTGGGTAGCTGGGAGTTAGTAGCTGGGTAGCTGGGTAGCTGGGAGTTAGTAGCTGGGTAGCTGGGAGTTGGTAGCTGGGAGTTGGTAGCTGGGTAGCTGGGTAGCTGGGAGTTAGTAGCTGGGTAGCTGGGAGTTGGTAGCTGGGTAGCTGGGTAGCTGGGAGTTAGTAGCTGGGTAGCTGGGAGTTGGTAGCTGGGAGTTGGTAGCTGGGTAGCTGGGTAGCTGGGCGTTAGTAGCTGGGTAGCTGGGAGTTAATAGCTGGGAGTTGGTAGCTGGGTAGCTGGGTAGCTGGAAGTTAGTAGCTGGGTAGCTGGGTAGCTGGGAGTTGGTAGCTGGGTAGCTGGGTAGCTGGGTAGCTGGGTAGCTGGGTAGCTGGGAGTTAGTAGCTGGGTAGCTGGGAGTTAGTAGCTGGGTAGCTGGGAGTTGGTAGCTGGGTAGCTGGGTAGCTGGGAGTTAGTAGCTGGGTAGCTGGGAGTTGGTAGCTGGGAGTTAGTAGCTGGGAGTTAGTAGCTGGGTAGCTGGGTAGCTGGGAGTTAGTAGCTGGGTAGCTGGGTAGCTGGGAGTTAGTAGCTGGGTAGCTGGGAGTTGGTAGCTGGGAGTTGGTAGCTGGGTAGCTGGGTAGCTGGGAGTTAGTAGCTGGGTAGCTGGGAGTTGGTAGCTGGGTAGCTGGGTAGCTGGGAGTTAGTAGCTGGGTAGCTGGGAGTTGGTAGCTGGGAGTTGGTAGCTGGGTAGCTGGGTAGCTGGGCGTTAGTAGCTGGGTAGCTGGGTAGCTGGGTAGCTGGGTAGCTGGGTAGCTGGGTAGCTGGGAGTTGGTAGCTGGGTAGCTTGGAGTTAGTAGCTGGGTAGCTGGGTAGCTGGGAGTTAGTAGCTGGGTAGCTGGGAGTTGGTAGCTGGGAGTTAGTAGCTGGGAGTTAGTAGCTGGGTAGCTGGGTAGCTGGGAGTTAGTAGCTGGGTAGCTGGGTAGCTGGGAGTTAGTAGCTGGGTAGCTGGGAGTTGGTAGCTGGGAGTTGGTAGCTGGGTAGCTGGGTAGCTGGGAGTTAGTAGCTGGGTAGCTGGGAGTTGGTAGCTGGGTAGCTGGGTAGCTGGGAGTTAGTAGCTGGGTAGCTGGGAGTTGGTAGCTGGGAGTTGGTAGCTGGGTAGCTGGGTAGCTGGGCGTTAGTAGCTGGGTAGCTGGGAGTTAATAGCTGGGAGTTGGTAGCTGGGTAGCTGGGTAGCTGGGTAGCTGGGAGTTGGTAGCTGGGTAGCTGGGTAGCTGGGTAGCTGGGTAGCTGGGAGTTAGTAGCTGGGTAGCTGGGAGTTAGTAGCTGGGTAGCTGGGAGTTGGTAGCTGGGTAGCTGGGTAGCTGGGAGTTAGTAGCTGGGTAGCTGGGAGTTAGTAACTGGGTAGCTGGGAGTTAGTAGCTGGGTAGCTGGATCGCAGAGTTTGCGGCAGTCACTAAAGCAGCATGCCCAATCTGCTGGCGTGCCCATTAACCACCAGCAAGGTACTGATGCAAGCCAAATTAACCTACACGTCTTTGGAGTTTGGGAGAAAACTGGAGATCTGGGAAAACCCCACGCGGGTCACGGGGAGAATGTACAAACTCCGTACAGACAGTTCCCGTAGCTGGGATAGAACACGGGTCTCTGGCGCTGTAAGTGCTGTAAGGCAGCAACTCTACAGCTGTGCCACTGTGCATTGGTTGGGTGAGAAACAGAGTTAACCTTCCGCAGATGCTGCCTGACTTGCTGAGTGTTTCTAGCACTTTAAACATTTCAACCATGGATGTGGATTAAAGGATGTGGAAGGATTGGCGGGGGTGATTGGTTAGATTGGGAATTGGAGGGGGAGTTAAAGTGCTGAACAACCGGGCGATCAGGTCGGTTAAGGCTGACTGAGCGGAGGTGTTCAGCGAAACGATCACCGAGTCTGCGCTTGGTCTCGCCGATGTACAGGAGTTGACACCTGGAACAGTGGATACAGTAGATGAGGTTGGAGGAGATGCAAGTGAACCTCTGCCTCATCTGGAAAGACTGTCGGGGTCCTTGGATGGAGTAGAGGGGGGAGGTAAAGGGACAGGTGTTGGTTGCAAAGGAAAGTACTCGGGGAGGGGGTGGGAAGGGTGGGAAGGGACGAGTTGACCACGGAGTTTCAGTGGGAACGGTCTCTGCAGAAAGCAGAAAGGGGTGGAGATGTGAAGATGCGGCCAGTGGTGGGATCCCGTTGGAGGTGGCGAAAATGTTGAAGAATTATATGCTGTATACGACGGCTGATGGAAGGTGAGGACAAGGGGGACTCTGTCCTTGTTATGAATGGAGGCAGTGGGAGCAAGAGCGGAGCTGCGGGATATCGAGGAGACCCTGGTGAGAGCCTCATCTATAATGGAAGAGGGGAACCCCCGTTTCCTAATGAATGAGGACATCTGCGATGATACTGATGTAACACATTTGCTTCAGGGTTCTATGATGAACCTGCCAAATCCCTCAGTGCCTGGCAGAGCACACTCCCACAACTCCAGGCTCATCAGTACACAATGCTGACATGTGGCCAGCTGATCCGCTCACTTTCCATGGTCATGAAACAAAACAATCTGCTGGAGGAACTCAGTGGATCTGTGCAGGGAATGGATCATCAATGTTTTAGGTTGCAACCATTCCACTGGATTGAAGGAGTAAATGGGAGAAAGCCATTGGAGAGAGGGTGGGGCAAGATTTGGGCAGGTACATGGATCGCCTTGTCGGCGATTAATCTGCATCGAGGTAGAGGAGGCCACATCAAGACCATGGAATGCAAGAGCCATGCACGTGAGCCTCTGTCTCACCTGGAAGGACAGTTCAACGTAGCAAAGTGTGGTCCTGTCTTTTGGTAGAAGAAATAAAGGTGTAGACTATTTTCTAAATCGGGAGAGAATTCAGAATTCAGAAATCGGAGGTGCAAAGGTACGTGAGCTTTGCAGGATTCCCAAAAAGTTAATTAGCAAGTTGTATCGGTAGTAAGGAAGACAAATGCATTGTTAGCATTTATTTTGAGAGGACCAGAATATAAAAACAGGAATAGGCACAAAATGCTGGAGTAACTCAGCAGGACATCAGCAACTCTGGAGTGAAGGAATGGCTGATGTTTCAGGTTGAGACCCTTCTTCAGACTCAATGGAAGGGAGGTTGGTTTGGGCTGTATAGGAATGTAATGCTGAGGTTTTATAAGGCACAGGTCAGACCATGTTTGGAGTGCTGTGAACAGTATTGGGCCCCATTGAGGAAGGATTTGCTGGTGTCAGAGATGGTCCAGAGGTTTATGAGAATGTTCCCAGGGATGATTGGGTTAACATATGATGAGCAAGGGCCTGTACTCACTCAAGTTTAGAAGGATGAGGAGGCACCTCATTGAAACTTACTGAATAGTGAAAGGCTTGAATAGAGTGGATGTGGAGATGTCGTTTCCACTGGTGGGTGAGTCTGGGACCAAAGGCCAGAGCCTCAGAATAAAGGACATACCTTCAGAAAGGAGATGAGGAGGGATATATTGAATCAGAGGGTGGTGAATCTATGGAATCAAGTGTCAACAGGTGCTGCCTGACCCGCTGAGTTAGTCTGGTACTTTATATTTAAGTGTCTATTCCCTCCACAGGTGCTGCCTGACCCGCTGAGTTAGTCTGGTACTTTGTCTGGCATTTTGGGCAAACTGAGCTTATTTTCTCTTGAACAGAGGTTGAGGGGAAACCTGATAGAGCTGCATAAAATTATGAGAGGTATAGATAGGGTAGATAGTCTGAATGTCAAAGGCTAGAGCAGCAAAGTTTAAAGGAAATATGTGAGGCTAGTTCTATTTTACACAGAAGGTGGTGGGTGCCTGGAATGTGCTGCTGGGGGTGGTGGTGGAGGCAGATACAATAGTGGTGTTTACATAGGCACATGGAAATGCTGGAATGGAAGGCTATGGGCAGATGAGATTAGTTTACTTGCATTATGTGCGGCATGGACATTGTGGGCCGATAGGCCTTTAACTGTGAGGTTGTTTTTTTATCTTCTATCCTCTCATGCACAAACTGCATTAAAAGACATTTTTACTGCAGGCAAAATGATTTGGATGAGAACATACAGGGCAAGATTAGCAAGTTTGCTGATGATACAAAAGTGAGTGGTTTTGCAGATAGTGAAGATGGTTGTGAAAGATTGCAGCAGGATCTGGATCGAGTGGCCAGGTGGGCTGAGGAATGGATGATGGAATTTATTACAGAGAAATGTGAGGTGTTGCATTTTAGGAAGTCTAACAAGGGCAGGACCTACACAGTGAATGGTAGGCCTCTGGGTAGTGCTGTAGAGCAGAGGGATCTAGGAGTACAGGTGCATGGTTCCCTTAAGGTGGAGTTGCAGGTAAATAAGGTGGTCAAAAAGGCTTTTGGCACTGGCCTTCATCAGTCAGAGTATTAAGTATAGAAGTTGGGAGGTCATGTTGCAGTTGTATAGTTGGTGAGACTGCACGTGGAATATGGTGTTCAGTTCTGGGCACCATGTTATAGAAAAGCTGTTGTCCAGCTGGAAAGAGTACAGAGAAGATTTACGAGGATGTTGCCAGGACTAGAGGGTCTGAGCTATAGGGAGAGAGGTTGAGTAGGCTGGGACTATTTCTTGGAGCGCAGGAGGATGAGGGTGATCTTATGGAGGTGTATATGATCATGAGAGGAATAGATTGGGTAGATGAATCGAGGACTAGATGACATAGGTTTAAGGTGAAGGGGAAAAGATTTAATAGGAATATGAGGGGTCAATTTTTAACACAAAGGGTGGTGGATGTATGGAACAAGCTGCCAGAGGAGGTGGTTGATGCTGGGACTATCTGAACATTTAAGAAACAGCTAGGTACCAGGAAAGTTTTAGAAGGATATTGGCCAACGCAGGCAGATGGGACCAGTGTAGATGGGGCATGTTGATCAGCATGGGTAAATTGGGCCGAAGGGCCTATTTCCGTGCTGTATGGCTCTATGACTACATGGATAGGAAAGGTTTAGAGGGAACTGGGACAATTGTGGGGAGGAAGGTCTAGTTTAGATGGAGCATCTTGGTCAGCATGGACCAGTTGGGCCAAAAGGCCTGTTTCCATGCTGTAGGACTCTATCACTGTGGAAATTATTGCTGGGAGATTGTTTTGATCATCAAATCACATAGAACTAAATTAATATATGCAAACAGTAGTGCAAGCAGTTAAAACAAATAGAATGCAGGCACATTTGTGAGAATGCATCTGACACGGTTATGGAATGGACGGTATCTGGAACTAATCATCAAACACTTAATTACCAGCTGTGAGTCCATCAGTCTTGTGGCCACTTCCCGGTGACAGGCGAGCATACAGAGATAACACAGTAAGTTGAGCTTGGCCCTCGATGGCCCTGTGGCCTTCTCCCCAACATCGAACAGTGAGTACAGCTGCTGCAGGAACAGATTCCAATCCTCAGCCCCCAACGACAACAGTTTCTCAGCTGTAAGTGATCAGGTCAAAAAGGAAGATGTTAATTGAACCCTTCCAATGCAATGACTATCTAAGGCACACCTAATGCATTGTACAGTTGGAACTCTGCTATTAAAAATACAATACATGCTCAATATAACACAGGTGCCAGGGACAATTTCAACATCAGCAATTTAAGCAAACTGTTCATATCATAAGTGATAGGAGCAGAATTAGTCCATTGACCCATCAAGTCTACTCTGCCATTCTATCATGGCTGAACTATCTCTCCCTCCTAACCCCATTCTCATGCCTTCTCCTCATAATCCCAGACACCTGTACTAATCAAGAACCTGTCAATCTGGGCCTTAAAAATACAGCAAAATGGCAATAAAACTCCTCTTCATCTCCTTACTGAAGGTAAGTCCTTTTATTCTGAGCTATGGCCTTTGTCCTAGACTCCACTAATTCCCTAATTCCCTAATTTTTGAACCCCTCTTCCTAAACCTTTCCTATTCATGTCCAAATGTCTTTTAAATGTTGCGATAGTACCTGCTTTAACTCTTCTTGTTCCAGATACCCATCACCCTCTGGTTCCTATTCATTCTTCCCCCTCTCACCTTAAATCTACACCATCCGGTTTGTGATTCCCCTACCCTGGGATAAAGATTCTTCCAATTTATTCCCTTCCCTTTCTGTTCCACTCCTTCAATTTCAGCATTTTCTTATTCTCCACAAGAGCTAGACCTGGTCACCTTGACCGACCATTCAATACAATCTGCCTGAGACATGAACTCATTTGTGCCAATTCTCCATCCCTCTCAAATGCCTGACATTTCAGTAACATTTAGAACATGCAACAGTAAACATGCGAGAGAACGGGCCCTTCGGCCCACAATATCTGTGCCAAACATGACGACGACCAACTCTCATGTGCCTGCACATCATCCATATCCCTCCTTTCACAGCATGTCTTTATGCCTAACTAAAAGTCTCTTACATGCCACCATCACAGAGTTGGATAGTCATACAGTACGGAAACAGCCCCATCGGCCCACCTTGCCCATGACAACCAGGATGCCCCATATCCCACCTGCCCATATCTTTCGCAACCTTTCCTATCCATGTACCTGTTCAAATGTCTCTGAAATTTTGTTATAATACCCGTCTCAACTACCTCCTCTGGCAGCTCGTTCCATATGCCCATCACCCTCTGTGTGAAAAAGTTGCCCCTCAGGACTCCTCTTAAATCTTTCCCCTCTCATCTTAAACCCATGTCCTCTGGTTCTTAATTCCCCTACTCTTGGTAAAAGACCCTATTCTATTCCCCTCATAATCTTATACACCTCTATAAGATCACCCCTCAGCTTCCTGCGCTGCAACAAATAAACTCCTAGCCTGCCCAACATCTCAGGCCCTCGAGTGCTGGCAGCATCCTCGTAAATCTTCTTTGCACTCTTTCCGCTTAACATCATACTTCCTGTAGCAGACTGACCAAACTGAACATAATACTCTTCAGACCAGTCTCACCAATGTGAATGAATACTTTATTGTCACGTGACAAGTCACAGTTAAATTCTTTGTTTTGTAGACCCAATGTACAACTAACATACATCCCAACTTCTACAGTCAATATCCTGACGGAAGTAGGCCTTCTATACCTGTGGCACCACTTTCAAGGAACTCTGAACCTGCACTCCTTCATCCTTGTGCTCTACAACACTCCCCAGGAACCTGTCATTCACTGTGAAAGTGCTGCCCTGTTAGATTTGCCAATATGCAACAGCTCAACTCACCTGGTATTACACACTTCCTCCCCCATCCTGCTGTAATGTTTGACAACCATGTTCGCTGTCTACGATATCACCCACTTTACTGCATCTGCAAACTAATCATGCCTTATACATTCTCATTCAAATTGTTGATATAATCCACAACCAGCAATGGACCCAGCACCGATCCTTGAGGCACACCACTAGTCACAGGCTTCCAGCCTGAAGAACAATCTTCCACCATCACCCCGATTCCTTCCATGAAGCCAATTCTCTATCCGTTGGCTAGCTTTCCCTGGATCGCATTTGATGTAAACTTTCAGAGCAGCCTTCCACGTGGAACCTTATCAAATGCCTTGCAGGAGGCTGAGGGGTGATCTTATCAAAGTCCATGTAGGCATCTTATACAGCTTTGCCCATGTCAACTTTTCTGGTTACTTCAACAAACTCAGGTTAATGTGACACGATCTCCCACGTACAAAACCATGCTGACTCTCCCTAATCAGCCCGTTTATCCAAATGCATCCCTCAGAATCCGCCCCAGCAACTTCCCAACCACAGATGTTAGGCTCACTCATCTACAGTTCCCTGCAGGCCTTCTTAAATAGAGGTACACCCTCCATTCCTACAACACCTCACCTGTACCTAATTATAATTCATATATCTCAGCCAAAGTGCCTGAAATTTATTTTGTGTCCACGGATCTATCTGATCATGCCCAGGAGATTTATCTACCTTCATATATGTCAATCATCACCCCCGAAAATACATTCCAGGAACTCATCGCCCTCTGTGTAAAAACATGCCCCACACATCTCCATTAAACTCTGCCTCTCTCACCTTAAAGCTATGCCCTCTCACATCTACTCTATCTATGCCTCTCATAATGTTATATACTTGCTGCAGGTCTCCCCTCAACCTCTGGCGTGCCAGAGAAAACAACCCAAGTGTCCAATCTCCTCTTGTATCTCATACTCTCTAATCCAGGCATAATTTTGGTAAACCTCTGCACTCTTTCCAAAGCCTTCACATCCTTTCCTGTAATGGGGCGGCCAGAACTGCACACAAAGCTCTAAATGCAATCTAACCAAAGTCCTATAAAGCTATCTCCTGACTTCCTGACTTTTATACCCAATGCAATCATTGAAAGCAAGTATAGCATATACCTTCTTTACCACTCCTGTCAACGTGTGTTGCCACTTTGAGGGAGTTATGGATTAGAACCAAGATGAATGCTCGGAGGGGGGCATGTCATTAATTGTATATTCTCCCTTTACATTTAGCTCCTCTTTAAATGTTTCCAGTTATTTAGCCTCCATAAAATTCTGGAGGTTTACACTCCCTGACAAGAACATAGGAACAGAGGTTTAGAGTGATACATCGTGGAAACAGGCCCGTCGGCACAACTTGCCCACATCGGCCAACATGTCCCAGATACACTAGTTCCACCTGCCAGCATTTGGTCCATATCCCTTTAAACCTGTCCTATCCATATACCTGTCTAACTGCTTCTTAAATGTTAAGATAGAACTACCGCCTCTGGCAGCTTGTTCCATACATCCACCACCCTTTGCATGAAAAAGTTACTCTTCAGATTCCTAATAAATCTTTTCCTCTTCACCTTAAACCTATGTCCTCTGGACCTCGATTCCCCTACTCTGGCCAAGAGACTCTGTGCATCTACCCGATCTATTCCTCTCATGATTTTATACTCCTCTGTAAGATCACCCCTCATCCTCCTGCGCTCCAAGCAATAGAGTCCCAGCCTACTCAATCTCTCCCTATAGCTCAGACTCTCTAGTCCTGGCAACAACCTCATAAATCTTTTCTGTACCCGTTCTAGCTTAACATCTTTCCTAAGACACAGTGCCCAGAACTGAACACAAATATGGCCTCACCAACGTCTAATACAACTGTAACATGACCTCCCAACTTCTATACTCAATACTCTGGCTGATGAGAGCCAATGTGCCTTTTTGACCTTATCTCCCCATCTTCAGGGAACTATGCACCTGTACTCCTAGATCCCTATGCTCTACAACATCACCCAGAGCACCACCGTTTACTGTGTAGGTCCTGCCCTTGTTAGACCTCACATTTTTCTGCATTAAATTACATCAACCATTCCTCAGCCCACTTGGCCAATTGATCAAGATCCTGCTGCAATTTTTCACAACCATCTTCACTATCTGCAAAACCTGTCCAATCCATGTACCTGTCTAACTGTTTCTTAAATGTCCCAGCCTCAACTACCTCTTCTGGCAGCTTGTTCCATACACCCACCACCAAAAAGTTACCCCTCAGATTCCTATTAAATCTTTTTTCCTCTTCACCTTAAACCTATGTCCTCTGGTCCTCGATTCACCTCCTCTGGGCAAGGGACTCTGTGCATCTACCCGATCTAATCCTCTCATGAGCTCTTCACAAACCAAGCAGTAATGGAACCCAACAGTATGTTTTCTATGGTGCATCTAGACGTTTGTAGGAGTCACTGGAGACATGCTGAATGTCCTCAGTCTCCTCAGGAAGTAGAGGCGTTAGTGTCTTTGTGGCTGTTCTCTGCCTCAGAGGGCGGTGGAGGCCGGTTCCCTGGATGCTTTCAAGAGAGAGCTAGATAGGGCTCTTAAAGATAGCGGAGTCAGGGGATATGGGGAGAAGTCAGGAACTGGGTACTGATTGGGGATGATCAGCCATGACCACATTGAATGGCAGTGCTGGCTCGAAGGGCCAAATGGCCTACTCCTGCACCTATTGTCTATTGTCTATTGTTGCTTCAATGTGGTTGGTCCATGACAGATTGTTGGTAATATTATCACCAAGGATCTTGAAGCTGTCAACCATTGGCACTTCAGCACCATTGATGCTGATACTCCACCACACATCCTGAAGTCAATAATTAGCTCCTTTGTCCAGCTAATGTTGACACCATGTCACTAAGTTCTCTATCTTCTTCCCGTACCCTATGTCACCATTGATCGCAATTCAGCCAACCACAGTGGTGTCGTCTGCAAACTTACAGATGGAATTCACACCAAATTTGGCTGTACAGTTGTAAATGCATAAAGAGTATTGTAGGGGACTGAGATGACATCCTTAACACCAAGGAACTTGAAGCTCTCACCCATTCCCACTTTGGCACTTATTTCCTCTTCAGATGCTTGTGGTCATTTGGAAGCCAGAGCCCTCCAGGACTGAGGATTGCAGGATTCACCACCCACTGAGAAGAACATAGCAGGAGTTTGCCCATCCCTCCATTCTACATTGCCCCTTTCCCCCTCACAAAACAGCAGACTGGCAGATACATGTTCAGTGCTGCAGAAAGGTTGACAGCAATCAAGGTGGCAAAATGCACAAGGGGAGACTAAATAGGATTTAGGGTGTAACAACTCACAGGCCGGTTAGTCAAATAGTCAAAAAACACATATTGCTGCAGACTCCGGGGGTCCAAGAAGCCACAGAGCTGGGAGGATGAGTTGGTGGCTGCAGAGGGCAGGAAGCAGATGGACTGAGTGCATGGGAAGGTTGCACATGACTGCATAGTGAGCAGCCTCAATCAGTCAGTTAGCAGCCTGTGGTCTTTACATGTGAATGAGCGCACACAGCGAGTCATTGACGGAATCAAGCGATATGGGGAGAAAGCAGGAACGGGGTACTGATTGTGGATGATCAACCATGATTATATTAAATGGGGGTACTGGCTCGAAGGGCCAAATGGCCTACTCCCGTACCTATTGTCTATGTTTCTATTGAGAGGATAGACACAAAATGCTGGAGTAACTCAGCGGGACAGGCAGCGTCTGTGGATACCTCTCTATACGAGTTATTGAGAGGATGGAGTAACTCAGCGGGACAGGCAGCATCTGTGAATACCTCCCTACACAAGTCATTGAGAGGCCCATTCAGCATCATTCCTCAGCTGCCCACACCTGCTGCAAACACAATCACTTCCATTTCCCATGTCTGCACCAAACTCTCCTGTTTCCCACTCAAATTAGTTCTAGTCACACAGCATGGAAACAGGCCCCATCACCATGCCGACCAAGAAGTGCTATCAACAAGGTGCCACTAAATTATTAGCTAATCACCAATTATGATGGTTTAAAAAAATAATCATGTATTCCTCACCATAGTATGTAATTAAAAAGCATACAGTAGCTTTATAATAATGTCCAGAAAAGCTTTCCAATAACTAGTAATGAATACAGAGTTTATGCCAATTGGGTATTAAAGTTTGAATATTATTTGGGACTGTTTTGTTTGAATTTCTGGTCTAATGTTGGAATTCACACAAGATTCCTACAGAAGGTGACCAAAACTGAACACATAACTCCAATTGTGGCCTCACCAACATGTTGTGCAACTGTTGCATAACTTCTATACTCAATACCCTGACTGACAAAGCCCAATGTGCCAAAAGCCTCCTCGACCACCCTATCTACCTGTGATGCCACTTTCAGGGAACGACCTGCGCTCCTAGATCCCTCTGCTCCACAACATTTCCCAGGGTCCTGCAATTTACTGTGAAGGACCCGCCTAGTTTGAATTCCCAAAAGCGGTGTATGGTGACTGACATCTTAAATCAGACCGGAAACATGGAGTCACCATGTGTCATTTAATGGTCATTTCCTGATGTTTGTCATTTTGCCAGCAAATCACATTTTTGCATTTTTTACATACTTTCGGCCTAAACTTATTAGGTTAGAAAAAGAGGAATTAATTGTATCATGGTTACAGCAAGAGTATTAGTTTGAAATGACCAAGAGCTCAATTTCTTCCACAAAATCAGAGGTTTCTCACCCCTGAATCAGAAGTTCTCGGTTCAGGTTCAAGCTTGCTAATAAGTAAGCTGATCTTTACCACCGAGTGGTGACTTGTTAAAGGTGGATGACTTTGGCAATTCTAAATCCACTCTCCAGTTTATTCAGAAGGAAAAAAGGACACTTCAAAATAAAATTGTGGCCAGTGTCCTGACTAACATTATGGCCCAAGTGATTAGTATTCAATGCAAGCCAACTCATCCTCACTGAAGATAGACAAAAAAAGCTGCAGTGACTCAGCGGGTCAGACAGCATCTCTGGAGAAAAGGAATAGGTGGTGTTTCGGGTCAAGACCCTTCTTCAGTCTCGACCTGAAACACCACCTATTCCTTTTCTCCAGAGATGCTGTCTGACCCGCTTAGTTACTTTAAACCAGCATCTGCACTTCTTTCCAACACAGTCCACATCTCCACCACTCCCTTCCATACTTGAAACAATGCCATGCATAATCAATTCCTGTCTAATGTCATCATGAATGAATCAAGTTCCAAGGTGGGAAGTTAAGCTGATAGTTTTAGCAAGTCATAAACGCTTGCGCTGCTAGTGAATCACAGCCTGCAGAAGCTTGTCCTGGAACGGTCTCACATCTCGCTTTCCATCAGTTCCCCAAGCTATGGTGTTCCATACCTTCATATGTTTCATCTTTCATGTATCTTGTTGTGTTTTGTGACTGTTGGCAGACCAATTTCCCTCCTGGGATGAATACAATTCTATCGTATCATATGTTCATAAGTGATAGGTGCAGAATTAGGCCATTCGGCCCATCGTCTACTCTGCCATTCAATCATGGCTGATCTATCTTTTCCTCCTAACCCCATTCTCCTGCCTTCCCTCCATAACCCCTGACACCCGTACTAATCAAGAATCTATCTATCTCCGCCATAAAAATACCCACTGACTTGGCCTCCACAGCCGTCTGTGGCAATGAATTCCACAGATTCACCACCCTCTGACTAAAGCAATTCCTCCTCATCTTCTTCCTAAAGGAACGTCCTTTAATTCTGAGGCTATGACCTCTGGCTATGTTCCACTGTCATTAAACCCCACACCACAATCGGTTGATGGGCACGCTACGAGACGGCTGCCCTGCCAGCAGCTTGTTCGTCATTTCTACCTTTTTTAGTATGTCCAAATGTGTGTTTTAATGTCTCTTGGTGTGTCTTGTGTGGGGGGTGGTGAGGGGGGGTAAGGGAGGAACCGCTTTCGGTTGCCTCCTCCACGGAGAGGCGACCTTTTCCATGTCGCCTCCCTCGCGGCCTAACACCATGGATTGGTGCGGCCTTTCCCGCAGTCGGGCCCGGAGTTTCAGCAGCGGATGCAGCGTGGACTTTTTCATCGCGGAGAGGCAACCCCTTGCCGGGGTCACCAGAAGGGAGTGCTCCAATCGCTGGCCCGCGGACCGTTACAGCCTGAAGCCGCGGTCTGCCTGGGGCCTGGGACCCCTCGCTAGGGACCCCTCGCTGGAGAAGAGCTCCGACCGCCGGCCCGCGGCCAATAACATCCTGAAGCCGCGGTCTGCGGAGCTTCTAGCCGTGGTAGGGAAGCGCCGATTCAGGACTTACCGTCCCGACGAGAGGGCCTGTACATCTGGCCGCCCGCAGCGGCGACTGCGGAGGTTTATGGCCCCGACCACAGGAGAACAACGGAGGAGAACTGACTGTACTTTGTGCTTTCCACCACAGTGAAGAATGCTGTGGTGGATGTTTGTGTTAAATATTTATTGTGTATTGTGTGTTCTTTTTTGATTGTATCGCTGCTGGCAAAATTCACTTCACTGCACTTTATTGTGTATGTGATGAATAAATTGAGATGATGGATTGACAATACCCTCAGCTCTTCGCAAAGGCCCATTGCAATAAAAAGTAAACTGCATCTGGGAACAGTAGAGTCAGAGGCTGGTGAATCAATGCAGATCATTGCCACAGACGGCTGTGGAGGCCAAGTCAATGGATATTTTTAAGACGAAGATTAACAGATTCTTGATCAGTAAGGGTGTCAGTGGTAATGGGCTGAAGACAGCAGAATGGGGTTGAGAGGGAAAAATAGATCAGCCATGATTGAATGAATCAGCCGAATGGCCTAATTCTGCTCCAGGTCACATTTGAGGTATAACTTCAAATGTGAACAAGAGACATAAAGGATGGAAACAGGCCCTTCGGCCCAACTCATCCTTGCTGACCAATCTACACTTGTCCTACTTGCCTGCATTGGGTCCATGTACCTATCATGTGTAGGAAGCCGCTGCCGACACTTACCCGAATAGGCTGGGACACTGAGAGTTTTAGCATCGAACTTCGAGGGCACCGGCTTCAATATCTGTAACACAACATTCACAAATATATACCTTACTGTGACATTTTACAGCTAAAGAATTACATGCTTACCGCGACAGAAAAATCAAATCAAAATCAATTCAGACGAAAATTTGGAGACAAAATGCTATTAAACCAATTCAATTCAGAATAAAATGATGGCGTCCAAAACTCAGGTAATGAAGCAAGAATCTTGAAGGATTTGCGAATGATGCTGATTAAGGGTGATTCGTGGATCTAGTGTGATGCTCTGATCTGGCACAACTGCTCCCTTTATACCAAGGGTGGGACTACATGTCCGAGCAGTCTGCTCAGATCACCAAACCAACAAAATCACCTCTCTTTGTTTGGGCATCGCACTCTGCAAATTTGTTCCTTCAAAGAACATCTGTTATGGTGACTCAGTTGCCATTTAACATAGAATAGTACAGTGTAGGAACAGGCCTTACAGCCCACAATGCCCATGCTGAACATGATGCCAAGGTAAACTAATCTCATATGTCTGCACATCATAAAAAATAATAACAGAGAACAGAACATCATGGGAACGGGCATTTTGGATGCTAATGTTTGTCATCAGATGCCTAGCTGAACTGATCTCATCTGCTACAAGTGATCCACAGCGGTAAAGTTGCTGCCTTACAGCACCAGAGACCCGGGTTCAAACCTGACTACGGGTGCTGTCTGTATGGAGTATATATTCTTCCCGTGACCTGCGTGGGTTTTCTCCGGGTGCTCCGGTTTCCTCCCACACTCCAAAGACGTACAGGTTTGTAGGTTAATTGGCTTCGGTAAAATTGTAAACTCTCCCTAGTGTGTGCAGGATAGTATAAATATGTGGGGATCGCTGGTTGCGCAGACTCAATGGGCCGAAGGACCTGTATCCGCGCCGTATCTCTAAACTAAACTAAATTCCCTGCAAATCCATCTGCCTATATAAAAGCTTCTTAAATGCCACTACCATGTCTGCCCTACCACCACCCCTGGCAATGTGGTCCAGGTCCCACCGCTCTCTGTGCCAACAAAACTTGCCACGCTCATCCCCATTATATTTCCCCCTTGTCATCTTGTAGTTATGCCCTCTAGTGCTCACCCTAGGAAAAGGGTTCTGACTGTCTATCCGATCCATCCTCTCATCATTTTATATATTTCTATCATCTCTCCTCAACCTCCAAAGTTCGAGAGAAAACAATCAAAGTCTGTCCAACGTGCAGCTGAAACCCTGTAACCCAGGCAGCATTCTGATCAACCTCCCCTGCCCCCTCTTTCTTGTGACAGACACAAAATGCTGGAGTAACTCAGCGGCACAGGCAGCATCTCTGGAGAGAATGAATGGGTGACGTTTCGGATCGAGACCCTCCTTCAGACTGAAAGGGGAAAAGGCAGGAGAATGGGGTTAGGAGGGAGAGATAGATCAGCCATGATTGAATGGCGGATGGGCCGAATGGCGAAATTCTACTCCTATCCCTTATGACCTTATAAATGCAAATAAAGCAAATCCCTGCAGCAAACTTTGAGTTACCTTGGGATTGTCCATAATTGGCGTCACGATAAGATCAGCATCCGTGTACACAAGTGCCTTGATCTGCGAGTTCATATCCTAATGGTGGCAATATATAAAGATTCATGAGAACAATATTGTACTAAACAAGTCATGAAATTAATCTCTGTACAATAAACATACATCAACATGTAACATCATTATGCACTGCTGTGACTATTACCCTTTATTCTTCATACATGAAAATTTACAGTGGAAACTGGTGAATAACTACATTGTGCTATAATGCTATAACTAGGATTTCCCCGGAAATACTCGGGGACCGAGGATCTAGTGGGAGGGAGAAACTGAAGGGAATCCACATTAGTCAGGAAATGGTGTTAGGTAAACTGTTGGGACTGAAGGCTGATAAATCCCCTGAGCCTGACGGTCTGCATCCCAGAGTACTCAAGGAGGTGGCCCTAGAAATCATGGATGCATTGGTGATCATTTTCCAATGTTCTCTCGACTCTGGATCAGCTCCTGTATCAGCTGACTGGAGGGTAGCCAATGTAACCCCACTTTTTAAGAGAGAGAGAAAATGGGGAATTGTAGACCAGTTAGCCTTATATTGGTAGTGGGGAAGCTGCCAAAGTCAATGAAGAGCTCTTTTGTTTTTTTGGTGTTGAGTGGCAACTTGTTTCTGAGCACCAGCCTATTAGCCTCTGTACCTCCTCCCTGGAAGCTGACTTATTGAACCGCAACCTCACTAACTGCAATGGGTTTTTAAGCCACTAGAGGGTGATTCGGTGACAAATTGTAAGCTACATTTTCCAGAGAAACAGGAAACTGCAGATGTTGTAATCTGGAGCAGAAAATAAACGACAGGAAGTAGCCAGCATTTATTTTTGAACTTTATTTTTTTACATGGAGCAACAGTTTTTTGTTCAATCAATAACAAAGTGAGGAGTAAGTTCTGGTTGCCAAAGCAGCATGCATTCATCAGTCAGAGAAGTTACACCCATGACTGTGTGTAGCAAGATCAGATTCAATCCAAGCAGAAGCATAGGAAAACAGGACCAGGAGGTTGCAGTTTGACCCTTCAAGCCTACTCTGGCATTTAATATGACAGTCCCAGATTGTACAAATTCAGTGCCATATTCCATATATCTCTGAAATCACTTAGTCATAGAGAGTCAGAGACATACAGCATGGAAACAGGCCCTTCAGCCCAACTTGTCCATACATAGATACATAGACAATAGGTGCAGGAATAGGCCATTCGGCCCTTTGAGCCAGCTGTGATCATGGCTGATCATCCCCAATCAGTACCCCGTTCCTGCCTTCTCCCCATACCCCTTGATTCCACTAGCCCTAAGAGCTCTATCTAACTCTCTTTTAAATGCATCCAGTGAATCGGCCTCCACTGCCTTCTGAGGCAGAGAATTCCACAGATTCACAACTCTCTGAGTGAAAAGTTTTTTCCTCATCTCAGTTTTAAATGGCCTACCCCCTTATTCTTAAACTGTGGCCTCTGGTTCTGGACTTTCCCAACATCGGGAACATGTTTCCTGCCGCGTGTCCAATCCCTTAATTATTATAGATGTTTCTATAAGATTCCCTTTCATCCTTCTAAATTCCAGTGACTACAAGCCCAGTCGCTCCATTCTTTCATCATGTGACAGTCCCACCATCCCACGAATTAACCTGGTAAACCTACGCTGCACTCCCTCAATAGCAAGAATGTCTTTCCTCAAATTAGGGGACCAAAACTGCACACAATACTCCAGGTGTGGTCTCACCAGGGCCCTGTACAACTGCAGAAGGACCTCTATGTTCCTATACACAACTCCTTTCATTATGGTCAACATGCCATTAGCTTTCTCCACTGCCTGTTGTACCTGTATGCTTACTTTCAGTGACTGATGTACTAGGACACCCAGGTCTCGTTGTACTTCCCCTATTCCTAACCTGACACCATTCTTCTTCCCATCCTGCTTCCTGTAAGGACTCCATCCCCTACTCCCAATTCCTCCGTCTACGCCGCATCTGCTCCCAGGATGAGGTGTTCCACACCAGGGCATCGGAAATGTCCTCATTCTTCAGGGAACGGGGGTTCCCCTCCCCCACTATAGATGAGGCTCTCACCTGGGTCTCTTCAGTACTCCGCAACACTGCTCTCTCTCCCCATCCCCCCACTCGTAACAAGGGCAGAGTCCCCCTAGTCCTCACCTTTCACCCCACCAGCCGTCACATACAACAAATAGTCCTCCGTCATTTTCGCCACCTCCAACGTGACCCCACCACTCGCCACATTTTCCCATCTCCCCCCGTCTGCTTTCCGCAAAGACCGCTCCCTCCAAAACTCCCTGGTCAATTCTTCCCTTCCCTCCCGCACCACCCCCTCCCCGGCCACTTTCCCTTGCAACCACAAGAGGTGCTACACCTGTCGCTTTACCTCCCCCCTCGACTCGATTCAAGGACCCAAGCAGTCGTTCCAGGTGCGACAGAGGTTCACCTGCATCTCCTCCAACCTCATCTATTGCATCCGCTGCTCTAGATGTCAGCTGCTCTACATCGGTGAGACCAAGCGTAGGCTTGGCGATCGTTTCGCCGAACACCTCCGCTTGGTCCGCATTAACAAACCTGATCTCCCGGTGGCTCAGCATTTCAACTCCCCCTCCCATTCCGAATCCGACCTCTCTGTCCTGGGCCTCCTCCATGGCCAGAGTGAGCACCACCAGAAATTGGAGGAGCAGCACCTCATATTCCTCTTGGGCAGTCTGCACCCTAGCGGCATAAACATTGAATTCACCAATTTCCGGTAGCCCTTGCTGTCTCCTCCCCTTCTCAGCTCTCCCTCAGCCCTCGGGCTCCTCCTCTTCCTTTTTCCTTTCTTCTCCCCATCCCTTCCCCCCCCCCACCCACCCGACATCAGTCTGAAGAAGGGTTTTGGCCCGAAACGTTGCCTATTTCCTTCGCTCCTTAGATGTTGCTGCACCCGCTGAGTTTCTCCAGCACCTTTGTCTACCTTCGATTTTCCAGCATCTGCAGTTCCTTCTTAAACACCATTCAGATAATCTGCCTTCCTGTTCGTGCCTCCAAAGTGGATAACCTCACATTTATCCACATTATACTGCATCTGCCAAGCATCTGCCCACTCACCCAACCTGTCCAAGTCACTCTGCATCCTCATAGCATCCTCCTCACAGTTCACACTGCCACCCAGCTTTGTGTCATCTGCAAATTTGCTATTGTTACTTTTAATTCCTTCAATCTAAATCAATAATGTATATTGTAAATAGCTGCGGTCCCAGCACCGAGCCTTGCTATTCTGAAAGGGACCCCTTAATCCCTACTCTTTGATTCCTGTCTGCCAACCAATTTTCTATCCATGTCGGCACTCTACCCCCAATACCATGTGCTTTAATTTTGCCCACTAATCTCCTGTGTGGGACTTTATCAAATGCTTTCTGAAAGTCCAGGTACACTACATCCACTGGCTCTCCCTTGTCCATTTTACTTGTTACATCCTAAAAAAATTCCAGAAGATTTGTCAAGCATGATCTCCCCTTCGTAAATCCATGCTGACTCAGACCGATCCTGTTACTGCTATCCAAATGTGCCACTATTACATCTATGATAATTAACTCCAGCATCTTCCCCACCACCGATGTCAGGCTAACTGGTCTATAATTCCCTGTTTTCTCTCTCCCGCCTTTCTTAAAAAGTGGGATAGCATTACCTACCCTCCAATCCACAGGAACTGATCCAGAATCTGTAGAACATTGGAAAATGATCACCAATGTGTCCATGATTTCTAGAGTCACCTCCTTGAGTACCCTGGGAAGCAGCCCAACAGGCCCTGGGGATTTATTACCAATTACCAAGCACTTTATTTGTCCCCGAGGGGCAATTTAAACAAACAATACATTTAATCTGCACCGACCGGTCGACCGCATGAGCAGCGACCCGGCAATGGATTGGGTTGTCAGCAGCGATACAATAAAAAAGAACACACAAAAGGTAACACAAACATCCACCACAGCATTCATCACTGTGGTGGAAGGCACAAAAATTTGGCCAGTCCTCCTCCATTTCCCCCCCGTGGACAGGACCAGAGTCCAAGTCAGTCCAGGATCGGCTCTTCCTCACCGGAGACCGCGGCTTTAGATTGTTATGGGCCGCAGGCCGGCGGTCAAGATTTAAGGTTCCCTGCCGCAGCCAGAAGCACCGTAGACTGCAGGGCTGGCGGTCGAAGCTCCCCTCCAGGGGTGATGGTAAGTCCATGCCGGCCCCGCGGTAGAAGTTGGCCGCGGGCCGGCAATGATGGCTTCTTCTTCTTCCCCCGGGTCCCCCAAGAGGGATCCCGGGCTGTAGACGCCGCACCAGCTGGAGCTTTGCAGACCGCGGCTTCAGGCTGCCGGCTGCCCCGGGCCAGCGAAACGGAGCGCTCCCCTCCAGCGAGCCCCAGCGAGGGTTCACCCGCTCCACGCCGAGAGTCCACGCTGCGCCCGCCGCTGAAGCCCGGCACGTCTCCGGGAAAGGCCGCGCCGATCCTTGATGTTAGGCCACGGGGGAGGCGACCTGGAAAAAGTCGCCTCTCCATGGAGGAGGCGACCGAAGCGGTTTCCCCCTTACCCCCCCACACCACCCCCCACACAAGACACACAAAGAAACATTAATTACACATTTTAAAACATACTAAAAATAAAAAATAAAGTTGAAAAAACTGACGCACTGCTGACATGGCTGCTGCCAGAGCAGCGCCCCCTACAGACGAGGGGGCGCCCCCTATTAACCTTCAGTCCCAGCAGTTAACCCAACACCATTTCCTGACTAATGTGAATTTCCTTCAGTCCTCAGTCACCCTAGATCCTCTGTCCCCTAGTACATCTGGGAGATTTTTTGTGTCTTCCTTAGTGAAAACAGAACCAAAGTACCTGTTCATCTCGTCTTCCATTTCCTTGTTCCCCATAATAAATTCACCTGTTTCTGTCTTCAAGGGACCCACATTTGTCTCAATTAATTTTTTCCTCTTCACATACCTAAAGAAGCTTTTACTATTTTCCATTATATTCTTAGCTAGCTTACCTTCACACTTCCTTTTCTCCCCGTATTCCCTTTTTAGTTACCTTCTGTTGATCTTTAAAAGTTTCCCAATCCTCTGGCTTCCCGCTCATCTTTGGTATGTTATACTTCTTCTCTTTTATTTTTATACTGTCCCTGACTTCCCTTGTTAGCCACAGTCACCTCTTACTCCCCTTGGAATCTTTCTTCCTCTTTGGAATTAACTGATCCTGCACCTTCTGGATTATTCCCAGAAACACCTGCCATTGCTGTTCCACTGTCATCCCTGCTGGGGTCCTTTCCAGTCAACTTTGGCCAGCTCCTCCCTCATGCCAACATAGTCCCCTTTGTTCAACTGCAATACTGACACTTCTGATTTTACCTTCTCCCTCTCAAATCGCAGATTAAAACTTATCATATTATGGTCACTACCTCCTTATAGTTCCTTTTCCTTGAGTTCCCTTTATCAAATCCGGTTCATTACACGACACTAAATCAGGAATTGCTTTCTCCCTGGTAGGCCCCACTACAAGCTGCTCCAAGAATCCATCATGGAGGCACTCTACAAACTCCCTTTCTTGGGATCCAGTACCAACCTGATTTTCCTAGTCTACCTGCATGTTGAAATCTCCCATAACCACCGTAGCATTACCTTTATTACATGCTAATTTTAATTCCTGATGCAACTTGCACCCTATGTCCAGGCTACTGTTTGGGGGCCTGTAGATACCAACCAACATGCCCCGTCTACACTTGTCCTACATCCCCGTGTATGGCCCATATCCTTCTAAACCTTTCCTATCCATGCACCAGTCCAAATGTATTTTCAATGTTTAAGAAGGAACTGCAGGTGCTGGTTTACACTGAAAATAGATACAAAATGCTGGAGTAACTCAGCAGGTCAGGCAGCATCCCTTGAGAAAAGGAATAGGCGATGTTTTGGGTTGTGACCCTTCATCAGACCATCAAAAGTCCAAGTGTCTTTTGAATATCATAATTTTATGCTAGAGTAATTTCTAGTCTCTTTTAAATCTTTCCACACTCACCTTAAACCTGGTTTTACGCTCACGTCTGAGGAATAGTCTGTCACTCACTATTCCCCCAGTGTCTCACCACTCAGCCATCTACACTGCAGGGAAATACGTCCCAGCACTTCCTTATCATTCAAACCTTCCACATCTGATAACACTCATAAATATATGGTTAAAAAGGGGCAAACCAATTAAAATAGAGCAAATTCTTAAATCTAAATAATATCTCCAATTCAATGTCTCTGCCCCTTCCACTGCCTCTTTGGCAACTATTGGCAGGCCTTCCAAAGACCTCTAGATAATAATTCCAAACACATCCTTACCTCCACCTCTACCCACTTCTAACAGCAACATTTATTGTAAAGATACAAGTGGAACAGTGGATTATCCATGAAAAATAAACTATACATTTAATACAAATAGGCATGAGAGTTAAATACCTGTACTGAAATGGAGGCACTTTTTGGTCGAGCAGTCTGTGGTGCAATGTTGTTCTGGTTCACATTCAAGCTGCTTCTTGGTGTTGGATGCGAGCTATTTAAAAAAACAAGTTGAATCTGGGTTTGTTCCTCTTCACACATTATAAAATAAACCAAACAATTAAATATATCACAGCATGCCCTTGGCAGGACTATGGCAGCTAATCACCTTGTAAGGCTCTGCTCCTAGTCAGACCATGAAAATATAAAAACGACAAATGATCCAAGTAAAATTAGCACAAACCTCAATGTCACCACCTGTTAATGCCTCAAAGGACAGAAAATACCCATAGCTTGCCTATGCTCTCTCGAAACATAAAACGTATGACATAGGAGTACATTCAGCCCATCATGTCCATGCTGGTCAAAGGAGAACAGCCTAGCCAGGGATTTGCAGGCCATGTTTCTTCATGTACGATCCAAGTGTGATGTAATTATGATTACATATTTTGCCCCAGCCAAGAATTTGAGCTCCAAACTGCTCCCATTGTCTGGACAGAAATCCTTTCACATTCCCCCTCTACCCCTTCTTCCAATAACTTTGGTGCTGTGGATTTTTACCTCTCTGTCAAGGGAGGTAATCCCCCCCCCCCCAGCAGAATTCCCACAGGATGAGTGGGAATGGTTAGGCATGGACTCAGTGGGCCAAAGGGCCTGCTCCCTGCTGTATCATTCAACTAAATCTGCCTTCTTTGTGTGATCTTATCAATAGCCTTGTTAAAATTCATCTATATCGCACTGAATGCACTATTGCCATTGTTCATTTTATTGTTAATCGGAGATGATGTTTCCCGTCAACTATCTAAAATTAATCTGTTTCTTTCTTACACTATTCCTTTGAATGGATTCCAATGTCACGTGTCCCAAATAGAACAACAGCCGCACAACACAATATGTAAACATAGTACACAGTAAACAATATAATAAACAAGAAAAAAGTTCAATGTGTTTGTGTATATATATATATATATATACACACACACACATACGTACACATCAAAAACAAACAAACAATAATAGTGCAAGAATAACAATAATAGTCTATAGTGTTCACAACATATTGGAGGTTGTAGTGTTTAATAGCCTGGTGGCTGTTTTTAAAGATGATAAACTACTAAATACATCCCCTTTATTATGCTTAACCCTTCTAATATGTCACATGACTCCTCTTTAACTATATGATGACACCTCTTTTGTGAAGACAGCCGTAAGATATCCATTCAACCTTTAGCCACACTTTGCACCTCCATTCAGGGGATGGAACCTACACTTTTGTTATCCTCTTGCTCTGTATACACATAAGCAATGCTAGGAATTTGTTGCACTTTCCTTCCAATTAGGTTTTCAATTCCTTCTCTTTACTTTCCAAATTTCACATTTACTTTCAATCAATCTGAAGAAAGGTCCCGATGCGAAACGTCATGTGTCCATTCCCTCCACAGATGCTGTCTGACCCATAGGGTTTTGCTCAAGATTCCAACATCTGCAGTTTCTTAACATAGAAAGTACAGGACAGGAACTTGTTCTACGGCCCACAATGTCCATGCTGACAAATTAAACTCATCTCTTCCACCTGTATGTACATCCCCATTTCCTGGCTACCCATGTGCCTATCCAAAAGCCTCTTTAGTGTCCATATCATATCTGCCTCCACCAATATCCTGGCAGCATGTTCCAGGCACCCAGCTACTCTGTGTAAATAAACCTTGCCCCTCTCACCTTAAAGCTATGCCCTCTGGTCCTTCAAACAAAGCTGGGTTTGTCCAGACTCTGGAGCAAGAAATAGTCTAATATTACAAGAGCCACACATACCTGAGTAAGAAGATGGACTCCTTGGAATTCATGTCCAGCACATTCTTTGGCTGCAAATCAGCAGGATTTTCTGCAGATTAATAGAGGATAAACTTTCACGGAAACTTTATACTGCATTATGGTGATGTATTCATATACAACCCAACATTTTTAGAAGTAATCTAAATAGATCACACAGCATGATGGAATATAATTCTTTTGAGATCTGGAACGAGATTCAAGTGGCCATGCAGACACTTCTTAAACTCAGTCAACAACTCTGCTTCCAACCTTCTCTGGGGCAGTGTGTTCCAGGTATTCACCACTCTCTGGGTGGCAAAAATCTCCTCTAAATCTCTGACCGTTACATTAAAACTGGGTCCTAGTTCTACCTCTGATATGAGAAAAAATATCCTGCAATCTCCCATATCTGTAGCACTGATAATTTTACATACCTCAGTCACACCATAGAGTCATATAGCATGGAAACAGGCCCTTCGGTCCAACTTGCCCACGCCCACCAAGATGCCCCATGACACTAGTCCCACGCCCACATTTTGCCCATATCCCTCTATCCATATCCCTGTCCAAATGTCTTTTAAATGTTGTTATAGTCCCAGCCTCAACTACCTCCTCTGGCAGCTCGTTCCATACACCCACCACCTTCAGTGATAAAGCTGCCCCTCAGGTTCCTATTAAATCTTTCCCCTCTCATCTGAAACCCATGTCTTCTCATAACCTCCTCCGTCTAGGGGAAACAGACCTAACCTCTCCAGTTTCTCCTCATCACTGAAAGGCACCATTGCAGGCCATGTCATCGTGACTTTTCTCTAGTGTGGTGACACAGTATTCCAGTTCCCAATGTTTTATTGTTGGAGCGTAACCTCCCTGCTCTTGGACTCGATGCCTGCCTAATGTATGCCAGCCCCATATCCCTTCTTCACCACATTACATCCTGTGCTGCTGCCTTCATGGATCATTGAACATACACACCAACGTTCCTCAACAACCTTACAACTTTTGATGGATGTCCTAACCTCATTGGTAGTCCCAAAGGGATCAACTGGCATTAGATTCTCCAACACATTAATATCACCCTGTTGCCTCCACACTGTCAGCACTCCACCCCTTTTACTGATCATGCTTCCAACACCCACATCCAAATCAGTCATGTACATTGCAAACATCAAGGGTCCCTGTACCAATGCCACTTGAACACTGCTGGTCACAGGTATCCAATCTGTGGAATTCTCTGCCTCGGAGGGCGGTGGAGGCGGGTTCTCTAGATACTTTCAAGAGAGAGCTAGATAGGGTTCTTAAAGATAGCGGAGTCAAGGGATATGGAGAGAAGCAAGGGATATGGAGAGATAGCGGAGTCAAGGGATATGGGATATGCAGGAACGGGGGTACTGATTGGGGATGATCAGCGATGATCACATTGAATCGCGGTGCCGGCTCGAAGGGCTGAATGGCCTACTCCTGCACCTTTTGTCTATTGTCTATAATCACAAAAACAACCTTTTTCCTGCAATCCATCTCCGAGCAGCAAAAACATTTGTATCTGATATACCAACTTGCCCTGGATCCTATGGGCCCTAAGCTTCTGGAGCAGTCTCCTATGTGGGACCTTAAAGGCCTTATAAACCACATTCACTTCCACAGATGAGACTTCCACATCGTATGACAATAACTAGGGTTAACGTGCATATTTTTTTTACTCAGAGTCGGGGAAATAAAAAAACAGAGGATATAGGTTTAAGGTGAGAGGGGAAAGATTTAATAGGAAGCTGGGGGGCAACTTTTCACTCATTGGGTGGTGGGTATATGGAACGAGTTGCCATAGGAGATAGTTGATGCCGGTATAATAACAACTTTTTAATTACACTTGGACAGGTACATGATTAGGATAGGTGGAGAGAGATATGAGCTGAACACCGGCAAGTGGGACTAGCTTAGATGGGGCATCTTCGTCAGCATAGGCAAGTTGGGCTGAAGGAACCATTTCCGTGCTGTACGACTCTACCCCTCAATATATCTGGGATTTTAAGTAGCATCCCACACCGATTTACAAACTTTTCAGATCATTTGTATGTGCTAAAACTGTGACTTCCAGGTTGAAGAACAGCTTCTTCCCAGGAAACATGTTCCCGATGTTGGGGGAGTCCAGAACCAGAGTTTAAGAATAAGGAATAAGCCATTTAGAACGGAGACGAGGAAACACTTTTTCTCACAGAGAGTGGTGAGTCTGTGGAATTCTCTGCCTCAGAGGGCGGTGGAGGCAGGTTCTCTGGATGCTTTCAAGAGAGAGCTAGATAGGGCTCTTAAAAAAAGCGGAGTCAGGGTATATGGGGAGAAGGCAGGAATGGGGTACTGATTGTGGATGATCAGCCATGATCACATTGAATGGCAGTGCTGGCTCGAAGGGCCGAATGGCTTACTCCTGCACCTATCGTCTATAACCACCAGGCTCGTGAACACTGCACAACACTAACCTCAGCAACTGTGATCTTCTGCAGACTGTGCCTTTGTTTGCACAAGAAACTTTGGTTTTACACTATTATGGTTAGTTTGTGTTATTGATATTAATTTACTGTTATTGGTTATTATATATTTATCTGTGTGATTACGTTAATGGGCCTGTAAAGTTGTAGCCAATAAGAATGTCATTGTTTTGTTACCGGTACATATGACAATAAACATTCTTGACTCCTGGAAATGAACCAGCACTGTGACAAAATACATGCAGTGATATTTTGATTGCAGGTTATAGAAATGGAACCCAGGCATAAAGCCATTGAGCAGCCCTTTAACACAACTGCACTCTGGAGTAAAGTTCACTTTGAACATCTGTTGTAGAAACGTTATCCACTGCGTTGAGAAAGAAAGACTTGCTGTCATCACACCAAACTCTTTCATCCATATTTTATTGCCACTATTTCAATCCTATCATCTTTCTGCAAGTCTAAATCCCCATGAACACTGACCAGTCAAATCACATTGCAAATATCTCAAAGTGTTTGTTTTCATCCTCATTCTTTTCAAATAAATCTCAAGGGAGGGATCGGCATTGATAAAAGTCGTTTTTGTACCTAGTTTGTATGACTTCAGCTGTTGGCTGCTGTCCATTTTAATGCTTGACACTTGCAGGCGTTTGTTTCCTCTGCTCTGTTGTTGCTCAGTAGCAGTGACCGAGGAAACGATCTCATTACTAAGATTAAAAATCAGAATCAAGATGTGAAACTATTGGCATTTTCAGAGTCAAAATAGTAAAACTTGTTCACTCACATATACTTCAAGGTTAGTATGCACATAGAACATAGAACAGTACATTGCAAGAACAGACCCTTCAGCCCACAATCTCGGTGCCAAATATCATGCCAAGACCAATTCTTAGCAGCCTGCACACAATCCCTCCATTGCCTGCACATCCATGTGCCTATCCAATAGTCGCTTAAATGCCACTATTGTATCTGCCTGCACCACCACCCCTGCCAGCGCGTTCCAGGAACTCATCACCCTCTGTGGAAAAATAATTTCAAGGATGTTGCCTGGATTCTAGGGACCGAGCTATAGGGGGAGGTTGGGCAAGTTGGGATTTTATTTCTTGGAGCGCAGGAGGCCGAGCGATGATCTTATAGAGATGTGTATAAAGTCTTGAGGGCCATAGGTTGTATGTATTCACCCTGTCTCTTACCTAGAGTAGGAAATCAATCAGCATTGTGATTTTGAGCCAAAATCATTTCATCTTTCTGTACACCTGCTTAGCCCAGTTACTTACATTAAATGGATGCAAAGAATACACAGGCAAAAAAAGTAATCATTGGATTATCAAGTCGCAGTAAAAATCTTTCCCCAAAACTTCCTCTTGATTTTTCCAATTCATTTGTTCAAAAATCTGGCTGCAAGTAACTGGTTCTGCGACATGATTACGGACAAGAGCTACTCTGAGTCAGTGAATCGAGATATTGTTGTCAATAATGTTTGGGTCTGGACATAATTACAGCAGCCGGAAGCCTATCATTAATTCATTACGCTTAAGAAAGAAAGTGATTCATACGAACATCTTGATACTATTGTTTCTACCATGTAACAGTTGGCTCGCGGAATGTCTGAACTCAAGCAGACATAAGGATGAATTAAACCACTTTAACTAATCAGCTTTATTTCCATGAGCAAGAAGGTTTTGCACACATTACCAATGGCCCATTAACACACATATTGAGCTGTAATTATTTTTGTGGTGTAGAATGCGTGGACTGCAAGTGGTAATGGCAAGAAGTTAGCAGAGCATGCACAATCTTGTAGAGCAATGTTTGGGGATAAATGGACAAGGATACAATGGAAATTAGAACCAAACTAAATGTAGTAAAATCTAGAATGATGATGGGAAATAGAAAGAAGCGAGAGAAAAAAATATATATTTAAAACAAAGGTACACAAAAATACTGGAGAAACTCAGCGGGTGCAGCAGCATCTATGGAGCGAAGGAAATAGGCAACGTTTCGGGCCGAAACCCTTCTTCAGACAGTTAAAACGAGGCTGAAATAACCATTCCTTCTCTCCAGAGATGCTGCCTGTCCCACTGAGTTACTCCAGCTTTTTGGGTCCATCTTCGGTTTAAACCAGCATCTGCAGTTCATTCCTACACATCTTGTCCCTGCCAAACACGTTGGCATACTGGGCTATTCCCATGCCTGCATTTGGCCCATATCTGTCTAAATGTCCTTTAAATCTCTATAATTATAAAACTCTGATCTTGGATGTGGATTAATTTATTTGTGTATTTGTTTGTTAGTCTGTGATACACATCTCCTCGAAAACACGACGCGCTAACGGTGAAATGTTTACATATTCCGATAGAGATTTACGCCATGATGTCAAAAATCGCCTTATCTGAAAATTTGATTCATTATTTCTTGAGTTATTTATTATCTGAAATCTTTTTTAAAGTTAACGAGCTGATGACGTCACCATGGCTCTGCTTCTCGCGGCCCGCTGCGCACTGTTTTCCAGGCGTGCGCCTCGGATCGGGTTTCCCGAAAGCAACTGAAAGCTGCCGAGATCTCAACCCCTCTCCTCTCTCGAGTGCCTTTCGCTGATGACGTCACAATGAGCGAGCTAGCATTTCGAGAACATTCTTCAAATCCATCACCAACGGTCATTCTCACTTTGTTTGTGAACAACGGAGTGCTGACTTTCACATCTCTAAAGATAAGTCTGATTGTACTTCATCGTTTTTGTTTAACTTAGAAAACGTTTCATTTTTTGTTCTTTAAAGACTTAATTGTACTAATTCTTAAAGTTTACATTTAATTTCAAAGAGTTTTTTTTCAGGTAATTATTTCTTTACAATTTAAAAAGTTTGCGGTTATTTGCTTCGCAGATTTTTACAGCTTTTGACCGCTTAAAAAAAAATTCTCTGTTTATTTTAAAGGAATCCATTTTGAACCAATAATTCCTTTTACAATTTTAAAAGTTTGCGGTTATTTGCTCCCCCTCTCCCTCCTCCTCCTCTCTCTCCCCCCTCTCCCCCCCTTTCTCCCCCCCTCTTCTCCACCTCTCTCCCCCACCTCTCACCCCGTCTCCCTTTCCCTCCCCTTTCTCCACCTCCCATCCCCCCTCTCTCCCCCCCTCCCCACCTCTCTCTCCCCCTCTGCAACCCCTTTCTCCCTCTTTCCCCCCTCCCCAACCTCTCTCTCCCCCTCCATTTCCCCCCCTCCCCCTTCCCCCCTCCCTCTCCTTCTCCCCCCCTCTCTCTTTCTCTGCCCCCTCTCTCGCTCTCTCTCTCTTCCCTCACTGTCTATCCCCCCTCCCTCTCTAGACGCACCTGCAAGTTTCAGTCTATGCGTCAGTGGATAGGGCAGGGATGGGGTAAAAGGAGCCAATGAATAATATTAATAGTAAGATTAAACGAGTACTTACCAGTTTGAAGTTTGATCTTTATTTTATGAGGAGTTACGTTGAGGGATTACGTGAAGAACCCGTCAGGGCGCATGCGCGACAATCTTCAAAGCAGTGGTTGGAAATCACAGATACGGTAGTTGAATTAACATAGTAAGATAAGAGAACCATAATACCAGCTGACCTTTATAATAGAGGGTGGGCGTGGAGGGCACGTAATCCCTCAACGTAACTCCTCATGAAATAAAGATCGAACTTCAAACTGGTAAGTTCTCGTTTAATCTTACTATTTTACTTCGGAGTCACGTGAGTGACTACGTGAAGATTTTAAAGCTCTGTGATTTCATGCCACGGAACGAGTCCATGCTTCACACCCTGCTGTCGTAGACTGAGGAGGAAGTATGTTAACAAATGCAGACATGAATCAATTGTTAAAAAGAAACAATGAGTGATTTATTAACACAAATTATAATAATGACCCCTGTCCTTCGGGGTGTATTATAAAACAGAACTCAAAATAGTGTCTGCAAAAGTCACAGGTTTGGCAACTGGCTTATTATAAAATTCTTGGAAGGTCTTCTCCCTGGACCATCCTGCCGTACCCAGGATGTGATCCATTGGAACCTCCATGTGCCGTGCTGCCGATGTGGCTGAGCCCTGGTGGAATGAGATTTGAAAATATCAGTATCCACCCCTGCAGCCCCCCAAACCTGTCGAAGCCATCTAGATATAGTTTGGACCGATACCCTGTTGTGAGGTCTTTTGTGGCTCACTAATAGTGCCAATTCTTAGCCTCTTACTTTAGCTGTTAGCTCAACGTATAGTAACAGATGTGTCATGACGCATAGGCGAACATCTGTAGGGTATGCTCGAAACTCTAGTTTAAGGCTGGATGACCCAGGCCTGTTTTGTTTTACCAATTCATGGATATAAAAAGTTATACCATTCGTCCCTTTGGCCATCGAGTCCAGTCGTAATTTGTGTAAAGATTGCATCCGCTGGGCCGAGACCAGTGCCATCAGCATTACCAATTTAAGGGTAAGTTTCCCCAGGGACAGGGACGTTGCTGGTGACCAACCCCAAAGCAACGTCAAAACAATACTCACATCCCAAATGTGAGAGTATCTGGCCCTAGGGTGATTGGAGTTGAATATACCCCTCATTCATTTGGAAACCAAGGGGTGAGATCCCACAGAATGGTGGTCGAATCCCCGCCACAAATAGGTCGATAGGGCACTGTAGCTAAGTCTTTCATCGAAATGAAGGTTAGCGAGGAACTCCAGGACATTTGTTACGGTGGCTGAGTTATACTCAACATTAGTCTTGGAATAATATAGTTCCCATTTCCTGATGTAAGTCAGGTACTGTTTCCTGGTAGACTCCCTTTGCGCCGCCGTGATCATGTTGATGGTTCGGTCCGTCAGTCCAAGATCCAGAAGTGGCCTGTTCAAATTCTGCAAATTAACAGATTAGTCCTGTCATGGCATGGATGACTTTCGCCTGTTACAGGATGGACCATCAAGTCTGGTCGTTTGGCGACAGCCATACATGGTTCTGAAACCATGTCGAGAACCACAGGGAACCATGGCTGGGTAGGCCAGTCGGGTACTACCAAAATACCTGACGCAGAGTCTTGTTGTATTTTGCGTAAGACCCGACTGATGAGGCAGAAGGGGGGAAATGCATAGAAAAACAAATTTCCCCAGTGCAGCGAAAATGCATCCATCGCTGCTGCCCCAGGGTCTGGTTCCCACGCAACATATGTCGGCAACTGGTGGTCAAGCCTAGATGCAAATAGATTGATATCTGGTGTTCCATATCGTGCTATGATGTCAGCAAACACTTTGGGGTCCAACATCCATTCGGTGTTGTCATTGAATTTTCGTGACCTGGTGTCTGCCACTGAATCGAGTTTTCCTGGTAGGTAAATAGCAGATATCCAAATGTTTCTGTTGATACACCATTGCCAGATTGAATTGGCCAGATCATCACATGATATCGATCTGATTCCACCCATGTGATTAATATAAGCCACCACAGTGGTATTATCTATTTGCAGGCGAACATGCAGATGATGCATTTTTGAACAGTACGCCTTCAGACCATAGAACGCTCCCAACATTTCCAAATAATTTATACCAAGTGTATAAAGTAGAGATGATTCATGCGCATCCCATCTGCCACCACAACTGGAGATGGTGTTGGTGGCACCCCAACCTTGAGCGCTGGCATCAGTCTGTAATACAACTGACGGGTTGCTAATAATAATGGAGCTGAAGGAACGCCGGATGTTATGCGTCCACCATCGGAGTTCCATAATAGCTTTTGTTGGTAATTGCATTGGTCTGTCGAAATGACCAGCATGATGTTTAAGTGCTTGCACCTTTGCTCTCTGTAAATTTTCATAGTGCAAAGGTCCAAACTGTGTGGCTGGAAAAGTAGCTACGAGTTTGCCAATCACCCTAGCTACTTGTCTGATGGATGGTTGACTGATGACAGCAAGGTTGCTGCAAACTTCAATTAATTCAGTTGCCTTGCCCCTAGGCAAAGTCACAGTCATGTGAACTGAATTAATGGTGAATCCCAAATAGTCCATAGTCGTGGATGGTGTTAACTTTGATTTATCTGGATGGATGATAAACTCCAATTTCTCAATCAGACATATGGTAGCTGTAACAGCTGTTTTGGCTAATTTGTAGGTTTTACCCACGATTAGTATGTCATCTAGCTGGGCCATGACAATATGTTTTTGTTTCCGAAGAAACGCCAGAGCTGGTTTCAGTAATTTGGTGAACAGTCTGGGGGCTGAGGTTAACCCATTAGGCAGTGCTTTGTACTGCCAAAGCTGCCCCATCCAGTTAAACTTCAGATATCGGCGGTGATCCTTGTGTATAGGCACCGAATAGTATGCATCTTTTAAATCGATGCATGCCATGAAGTAGCCTTCGGAAATCAATTGTTTGGCCGTGACAAAGGTTTCCATTTTGAAATGAGTATACTGCACAAATGTGTTCAGTTTTGTCAAATCGATGATGATGCGACACCCACCATCCTTTTTCTTTTTTGTGAAAATGTTTGACACAAATTCTAGAGAGTCATGTTGAGATCTCTCAATTACACCTTTAGTATATAGCCTCTTAAGTTCAGCATGACCATCCAACTTCTCTTGTTGTGATAGCATAAACGACCTGCTGGGTGCATGCTGAACCGGAGGAAGGTGTTTGTTTATGAATTCAATTTCGTATCCTTGAACACTATGCAGTATATAACAATCAGAGGTTATAGAGCTCCATGCCTCCCAAAACAAGTGTAACCTACCCCCAACAAGTGTATCCCTTGCACCTGCTGTGTCCTGGGAGGAACCAGACCCACCTACCTCCATGGTTACTAGTGGGGTGTTCATCTCTTCTTCTTCTGTTTCTTGGCCAGTTGAGATGCTGGAGTTCGGGGTTGGCGCATCTTCCACGAAGGTCGCTCTGGGCCGCGGTCTAAAAAAGACCTCTGTCCTTGAGTTGCGGCCTTCGAGCTATCACCAGCTTCGACGTGACGCGGCTTGCTGGTGGATGCGTAGGGGTGCTGTCGCCGAGGTGTTTTGCCCGATGGAGCCTTGATGAGCCCGGCGGCTTTCGCCTCTTAATGCAGCTCTTTAACCAGTTTGCCCCCGAATAACAATGTGGTGTTGGTCTTGCACAGAGCCGCAAATTTGGGGTTCAAGTCTGGGCGGATGGCGTTTTTTCGGAAGCAGTTGATCTCGAACTGCGTATTGCAGAGGAGCGTCAGAGCATCTTGCTGAGCCTGTCATTTCCGAGTCATCCACCGACCGGGCAAATGCTGTAATCCCCGAAGCTAGAAGTTTGAGGATCTTCTGCATCTGCACATCCTGTGCCCTTATACCTGCACCAATATGTCCCCAGATGGAGGTATTCACTGCTGGAACATTGAGTGAGATACAGTTCCCTGGTGCCAGGTATTTTGCAGTGGTTTCATTGAGCGCCTGTTCCTGTAGTTGATGGAAGGAAAGGTAATCAATGCTGGCTGCTAGTTCTGGTTGCAGCGGTTGCCCTGACTGTGGAGGCACTGCAAACTTCGTTACCATTCCCAGCATCTTCTCTTCTGGCACCCCCAGCATACTTGAGGTATCTTCAGCCAACCCTTGTTCGGAGTCAGCCCAGAAATGACTCCCAATGCTCCCCTCTGTCGAGGGAGATGCATTGTGCAGCCCTGAAAAAGGTGCTGCCATGGGCGTCCTAGGAGGCCCGTAGTGACGTGACTCCTTCTACCGGAGTGTGTCATGGTGGAGCAATTGCTCCACTAGCCGCTCCAGACGGGATATGTGACCAATGTCGCTGTCTGCCGGCGGCATTTGCTCATGGCCCGATACTTCGGAGTCCATGTGCGTGTCCCGCTTCTGTTTGGCGTTCCTGTCAGCCTGTGGTGACCCAGACTGCACAGGTGCCGGGACAGGGACTGCTGATCGCATAGATAGCGATGCTGCAGTCTAGGCCTTTGGTCTAGTATCCTATAATTTCAGTGTGGACCCAGCAATTCCTTGCCAAATACAGAGATGCTGATGGCGAGACACTTTTAGCCCCATTTTTACAAGGGAAAAGTCAGTTGTTCAGCCACCCAGCAGTTTGCTATAATTCCCAGGTGAAGCCTGATCATTCCTCTCTACAAAATAGCACATGTGTAATGCACCAATACCGTGAATTATGAGTTTTGAAAAAGGATCAACTTTTGGAAGATCACTTAGATTACTTAATTTTGACTCTGGCAGAGAGCCTCACTTTTGAAGCCAACATACTACAAAGAACGTTTCTATTTCGCAAAGATAAATTAATTAAAAAAAAATTACCAATTACGGTTTGATATGTAGTGGAAAGGCAAAACCGAATTTAATTGAATTTATTTGGGAGATTTGTCCATGCCTTAAAAATGATGGCTACACTGTATTTTGTCTAATTATTTACGTCCAACACATTCAATATTAATTGTTAAAATCAAACTACAGAACAGCAATTCTAAAGCAAAGATTCAAACCCATCTTTTTTTGATCACTAGCATTCCAACAGTTCTATATAAACAAGGAACCCTTTATATTAACAATCCCAGGGAAAGCCTGATTGTAAAGTTCCCTTGACAAAACACACAGAGGCAACAATAAAGAAAATACCATGGCAACAGCAACACAGTATATACACAAACTTTACAACAGTCTGGCAGCTTATTCAAAACTCTCTTCACACTGCAACTGACAGAGTTAGTTAGTAAAGCTTATTAAAATTCCACAAGTTTTCAATGGTACCGGATAATGTGGTGCTCTTTGTCATGATCTTACCCATCCCCCGTAATCCACAATTATTACAATGACTGCACAAACAGTTATAATGACTGAAAATTAATTTGAATTAAATTGACATGAAATTGGACCCCAATAACTCAAACCAACAGGGGCTTTTTTTGTTGGGACGTTGTAAATCTAAATCAGAAAAGTACAAAGTGGAAATAACCACATAAGCTTGTGTCGGAAGGAGCTGCAGATGCTGGTTTACACCGAAGATAGACACAAAATGCTGGAAGTAACTCAGCGGGGCAGGCAGCATCTTCGGATGGAAGGAAGGGATGACGTTTTCAGGTTGAGACCCTTCTTCAGACTGAGCTCAGTCAGCTCTGTCTGAAGAAGGGTCTCGACCCGAAACATCGGCAATCCCTTCTCTTCAGAGATGCTGCTAGTCTTGCTGAGTTACTTCCAGCATTTTGTGTCTCTAACTAGATAAGCTTACCAATGATGATATTTTGAGACACAATGTTAATGAATCAAACCCACTTGCTACTGACCTTACACTGCTGTTACTGTTCTCATCGTCACTGAGAGCCTGATCAAATCCAGTGAAGGCCACTCGCCAGAAAGGATGCTCCAACAGGCAACTCCATTTTACTCTATAAAAGAAAAGTCTCCATTTAGTACCATTGAAGTCCATGGGATCTTATGCAAAACAGCCAGGGGAATAAAGAACTTTGTGGAAAACTGTTGTGATCAGGCGTAGGAAGAAACTGCAGATGCTGATTTAGACAAGAGACAATAGACAATAGGTGCAGGAGTAGGCCATTCAGCCCTTCGAGCCAGCACCGCCATTCAATGTGATCATGGCTGATCATCCCCAATCAGTACCCCGTTCCTGGCCTTCTCCCCATATCCCCTGACTCTTTAAGAGCCCTATCTAGCTCTCTCTTGAAAGTATCCAGAGAACCGGCCTCCACCGCCCTCTGAGGCAGAGAATTCCACAGACTCACAACTCTCTGTGAGAAAAAGTGTTTCCTCTTCTCCTTTCTAAATGGCTTACCCCTTATTATTAAACTGTGGCCCCTGGTTCTGGATTCCCCCTGCCTCTAGCGTGTCCAAACCCTTAATAATCATGTGTTTCAATAAGATCCCCTCTCATCCTTCTAAACTCCAGAGTATAAAGCCCAGCCGCTCCATTCTCTCAGGCATATGACAGTCCCGCCATCCCGGAATTAACCTTATAAACCTACGCTGCACTCCCTCAATAGCAATAATGTCCTCCCTCAAATTAGGGGATCAAAACTGCACACAATACTCCAGGTGTGGTCTCACTAGGGCCCTATACAACTGCAGAAGGACCTCTTTGCTCCTATACTCAACTCCTCTTCTTATGAAGGTCAACATGCCATTCGTTTTCTTCACTGCCTGCTGTACCTGCATGCTTACTTTCATTGACTGATGAACAAGGACCACCAGATCCCGTTGTACTTCCCCTTTTCCCAACTTGACACCATTTAGATAATAATCTGCCTTCCTGTTTTTGCTACCAAAGTGGATAACCTCACATTTATCCACATTAAACTGCATCTGCCATGCATCTGCCCACTCACCCAACCTGTCCAAGTCACCCTGCATTCTCATAGCATCCTCCTCATAGTTCACACTTCGACCCAGCTTTGTGTCATCTGCAAATTTGCTAATGTTACTTTGAATCCCTTCATCTAAATCATTGATGTATATTGTAAATAGCTGAGGTCCCAGCAGCGAGCCTTGCGGTACCCCACTAGTCACTGCCTGCCATTATGAAAGGGACCCGTTAATCCTTACTCTTTGTTTCCTGTCTGCCAACCAATTTTCAATCCGTGTCACCACTCTACCCACAATACCATGTGCCCAAATTTTGTCCACTAATCTCCTATGTAGGACCTTATCAAATGCTTTCTGAAAGTCCAGGTACACTACATCCACTGGCTCTCCCTTGTCCATTTTCCTAGTTACATCCTCAAAAAATTCCAGAAGATTAGTCAAGCATGATTTCCCCTTCGTAAATCCATGCTGACTCGGACCGATCCTGTTACTGCTATCCAAATGTGCCGCTATTTCATCTTTTATGATTGACTCCAGCATCTTCCCCACCACTGATGTCAGGCTAACTGGTCTATAATTCCCTGTGTTCTCTCTCCCTGCCTTTCTTAAAAAGTGGGATAACATTAGCTACCCTCCAATCCACAGGAACTGATCCTGAATCTATAGAACATTGGAAAATGATCACCAATACATCCACGATTTCTAAAGCCACTTCCTTAAGTACCCTGGGATGCAGACCATCAGGCCCTGAGGATTTATCAGCCTTCAGTCCCATCAGTCTATCCAACACCATTTCCTGCCTAATGTAAATTTCCTTCAGTTCCTCCGTCACCCCAGATCCTCTGGCCACTAGTACATCAGGAAGATTGTTTGTGTCCTCCTCAGTGAAGACGGATCCAAAGTACCTGTTCAACTCATCTGCCATTTCCTTGTTCCCCATAATAAATTCACCTGTTTCAGTCTTTAAGGGTCCAACTTTGGTCTAAACTAATTTTTTCCTCTTCACATACCTAAAGAAGCTTTTACTATCCTCCTTTATATTCTTGGCTAGCTTACCTTCGTACCTCATCGTTTCTCCTAGTATTGCTTTTTTAGTTATCTTCTGTTGCTCTTTAAACATTACCTGATCCTCTTGCTTCCCGCTCATCTTTGTTACGTTGTACTTCTTCTCTTTTATTTTTATACTGTCCCTGACGTCCCTTGTCAGCCATGGTTGCCCCTTACTCCCCTTAGAATCTGTCTTCCTCTTTGGAATGAACTGATCCTACACCTTCTGTATTATTCCCAGAAATACCTGCCATTGTTGTTCCACTGTCATCCCTGCTAGGGTATCTTTCCAGTCAACTTTGGCCAGCTCCTCCCTCATGGTTCCATAGTCCCCTTTATTCAGCTGTAACACTGACACCTCCGATTTACCCTTCTCCCTCTTCAATTGTAGATTATACCGAAGATACTGTAGACACAAAGTGCTGGAGTAACTTAGTGGGTCGGGCAGCATCTCTGGAAAAATGGAATAGGTGACGTTTCGGGTCAGAGCCCCCTCTGGTTTGACCAGTCTGAAAAAGAATTCCGACCCGGAACATCACCTATCCATGTTCTCCACAGATGCTGCCTGACCCGCTGAGTAACTTCAACACTGTGTGTCTATCTCTTGTTTTCTAGTGATATTTCTCCTGGGTCAATGTGAAGACCAATCATGCAGAGCAGGAACAATGCACAATATCTGATTTCCGAGATGGCACGTTTATCATTTATTTTGAGATACCTGGCAGATTAAACCATGTACAGCAACGGGATGTGCTTCATGTAGGTGAAAAAAAGAGTAAAAAAGCCCTAAAGTCATTGAGTCAGTCATAGAGTGATAGAGTGTGGAAACAGGCCCAAATGTCCACACCGGCCAACATGCCCCATCTACAGTAGTCCCACCTGCCCACAGTTTAGTCCATATCCCTCCAAACCTGTCCTATCCATGTACCTGTTAAACTGTTACTTAAACATTGGGATAGTCCCTGCCTCAACTACCTCCTTTGGCAGCTCGTTCTATACACCCACCACCCTTTGTGTGAAAAAGTTACCCCTCAGATTCCTATTAAATCTTTTCCCCTTTGCCTTAAACCTATGTCCTCTGATCCTCGATTCACCTACTATGGGCAAGAGACTCTGTGCATCTACCCGATCTATTCCTCTCATTCACAAGTTTTCAAGTTATAGTAGAATTAGGCCATTAGGCCCATCGATTCTATTCCGCCATTCAATCATGGCTGATCTCTGCCTCCTAATCCCATTTTCCTGCCTTCTCCCCGTAACTTCTAATCAAGAAGTTGTATATCTTTGCCTTAAAAATATCCACTGACTTGGCCTCCACAGCCCTCTGTGGCAATGAGTTCTACAGATTAACTACCCCCTGACTAAAGAAGTTTCTCCTCACCTCCTTTTTAAAAGAGCGCCTTTTAATTCTGAGGCTATGACCTCTGGTTTCAATGAGGTTTCATGATTTTATATATCTCTATCAGATCACCTCTCATCTTCCTGCGCTCCAAGGAATAGAGTCCCAGCCTACTCCACCTCTCCCTATAGCTCACACCCTCTGGTCCTGGCAACATCCTCGTAAATCTTCTCTGTACCCTTTCCAGCTTGACAATATCTTTCCTATAAGATGGTGCCCAGAATGAAATATTCCAATGAAAACAGCATGGCAATAAAACAAGATACCATAGACACAAAATGTAAAGACATGCACATCGCAGACACTCTATCTCGAACACCACGCGCTAGAAGTGAACAACACCCATTTGAAAAAGAAGAATTCTCCGTTCAGAAAGTTTCTTTCATTCCAACTGACCGCCTGCGCCGCATCGCCAAACACACTGCTGCGGACAAAACCTCCCAGCTGCTGACTTCAATCATCAAAGGCGGCTGGCCAAACAAACAGTCCAACACCCTCTCTGAACTGCGACCCTACGTGACGAACTTGTGCTACAGGACGGAGTGATAGTAAAGGGCCATAAGACGGTCAGCCCCTGCTCTCTGCGAAATGAGCACTACGAGGAGATCCACGGTGGCCACCCAGGCATTGAGGCCACCCTACAACGCGCTAAAGAAATTATCTACTGGCCCGGAATGACCAAGTACATTCGGGAAAAAGAGTCATGCGCGATCTGCAACAGACAGGCGCCGCACCAGCAGAAACAACCGCTGCTGTCCCAACCTGCCCCTTCTCTACCATGGTCATCCGTGGCCGCCAATATCTTCGACTGGCACGGGAAGCATTATCTCGTGTTAGTGGACTCGTACTCGAGTTGGTTCAAAATTGACTTTCTAACAACTATCTCCTCAGAATTAGTCATCCAGAAACTCCGACAGTATTTCTCCATACATTGCATTCCAGCCCACCTTCAGACTGACAATGGGACACAATTCACAAAAGTTCAAAGACTTTGCCAAGTGCTGGAACTTTAAACACGTCACCAGCAGCCCAGAATACCCACAGTCCAATGGACTAACCGAACACGCTGTCTGAAGCGTTAAACAACTCATGGAACGCTCCTACCTGGCCAAATCTGACGTCTACCTGGACCTGTTGAACTTGAGAAATATTGCCAGAGACAATGTTCTAGGCTCTCCAGCCCAGCGACTGATGTCCCGCCGAACGAGACCTCCACTGCCAGTGACACAGGATCACTTAAAGCCCAAAGTTTTCTGCCCTGCTGTAGTTCAAAAGCGCGTGCAATCCAATCGAGACGTGGCTACGACAAAACCAGCAAGCCACTTAAGCCACTAATCCAAGGCCAAGTGGTTTGTCTACAGACAGACAAAGGACATACCAAACTGGGGTTCATCCATGGCCCCACAAAGGAACCACGTTCCTACCTTGTCGATGTTGGTGGTACCATCTACAGACGCACCCGTCAACACCTCCTTCCAGTGAAGGACCGACGTCCGGCACTCCAAGGTCCTGACGCACCTCCACTGAACTTTAAAGTGATCGCTGTTCCAGCCGTTCCAGTACCTGCTGCTGTTACTCCCCATCACTCCCCGCGTCGGTCTGCTCCCCCTTCCCCTTTTGTAACCGGTCTTCCTTGGGTTCCCCTACGGTATCTCCCCAGAGCCCCTCGAGCTCACCCAAACGTGCCCTCAGAAGAGTAGGTTGATGAGGCAGCTCCTTACCGTACGAGGACCGGGCGGGTTAGCAAGCCGCCCGTTAGATATGGAGACTATGTTTAACCGATTATGTTTAGACAATATTATTAGATATGGTATTTTGCATTTAACTATTTATGTATTCATCGTAGTGATAACGCTTCATCAACTTTTAATTTATAGAAGAGATGTAGATTGGCTATAGCATGTTAGCCAATTAGAATGCTTAGTAATTGTAACCCTGCCTAATTATAACATTCATAGTGCAAGATCCTACCCACTGTCTACCAGTTAGAGTAGCAGTGTGAATGTGTGATGACCTGCTGTGTAGTTGATGACCTGAACAATAAAGATGCTTGTGTTTCAACCTGTGTGGGTTTGGACTCTTTACAACCGGCATCTGCAGTTCCTTCCTAAACAAGATACCATGGTGCCTAAATCTCAGAAGGAGAATGACATACGAAAAAATATATATTACTACATTGCAGCAAGTCTTACAGCATTGGGAGACTTGGCTTTATAAAAAGAACAGAACACAGACCAAAAGGAAGAAAGTTATGCATAAACATCTATAAACATTCAAGCCATATCCCAAGGCAGGGGAACTAGGGGGAACTGATTTAAGTTGAAAGGGAAGAAATTTGAATGAATGAATGAATGTTTATTGGCCAAGTATGTACAAATACAAGGAATTTGCCTTGGTGCTCCGCCCGCAAGTGACAACACAACATACAGTGACAGTTAGGAATGATACATAAAACATTAAACATTAATAATAAAACATTACAGTTTAAACATGTGAATGAAATAAAATACCAGAGCAAAAGGAGGCTACAGATTTTTGGTTATTGAGTAGAGCTACTACTCGTGGAAAAAAGCTGTTTTTATGTCTGGCTGTGGCAGCTTTGACAATCCGGAGTCGCCTTCCAGAGGGAAGTGATTCAAAGAGTTTGTGGCCAGGGTGAGAGGGGTCAAAGATGATCTTGCCCGCTCGCTTCCTGGCCCTTGAAGTGTACAGTTCATCAATGGAGGGAAGGTTGCAGCCAATAACCTTCTCAGCTGATCGAATGATTCGCTGCAGCCTCCGGGTGTCATGCTTGGTGGCTGAGCCAAACCAGACCATGATGGAGAAGGTGAGGACAGACTCTACGATGGCCTTGTAGAATCGGACCATCGTTGCCTGTGGCAGATTGTGCTTCCTCAGCTGCCGCAGGAAGTACATACTCTGTTGGACCTTTTTGACTCTGGAGTCGATGGTAGCCCCCCACTTAAGGTCCTTGGAGATGATGGTTCCAAGGAACTTAAAAGAGATCTGAGGTGTTAACTTTTCCCACGTAGAGGATACTGGTTATATGAAAGGCACTGTAGAGGTGGTGGTAGATGTAGATATAATTAACATGTTTTAAAGGTACTTGGACAAGTACATCACATCGTCCTCACACCAGCTAGAGAACGGTCCTGACCACCCATATACCTCATTGGGTTTGTGGGCAGTGGGACAAATTTCCCTCTGGTGTTCACTGATCTCATTGCTGGAGATTCATTTTCATCATACAGTGCCACTTTGATCTAGACCGTTGGGCTCCTGGGTCTGTAATGCTTCAATTCATCTCCACGCTGCCCTTTTCCTCTGATGGGTTGACCAATTCATGTTTGTTTCCAGGCGCAAGATCCTGAGAGCTGTGATGCTGTGCTGCTAGAAGTGTTTGAGTTTGAGTTCTGTTTATTGTCACGTGTACCGAGGTAAATTGAAAAGCTTTTGTTGCATGCTAACCTGTCAGCGGAATGGCAATATATGTAGGAAGGAACTGCAGATGCTGGTTTACACTGAAGATGGATACAAAATGTTGGAGTAACTCAGCGGGACAGGCAGCATCTCTGGATAGAAGCAATGGGTGACGTTTCGGGTCGAGACCCTTCTTCAGACCAGTCTCCAGAGTTACTCCAGCATTTTGTGTCTATTTTCAGTGGAAAGACAATACATGATTGCAATCGAGCCATCGTGTACAGATACATGATGAACTGAATAGCGTTTAGTGCAAGATAAAGCCCATAACGTCCAATCAACGATAGTCCGACGGTCTCCAAGGAGGTAGATAATAGTTCAGGACTGCTCTCCAGTTGTGGTAGGATGCTTCAGCTGCCTGATAACAGCTGAGAAGTATCTGTCCCTGAATCTGGAGGTGATCATTTTCACACTTCTATACCCTTTGCCCGATGGGTGAGGGGAGAAGAGGGAGTGGCCAGGGTGCGACATCTTTGATTATGCTGCTGGCCTTGCCGAGGTAGCGTGACGTATAAGTGAAGTCAATGGAAGGGAGACAAAAATGAGGTAGCTTTGTGTGATGGTCTGGGTTGCGTCCACAATTCTCTGTCATTTCTTGCAGTCTTGGATAGAGCTATTCCCAAAACATGCTGTGATGCATCCCGATAAAATGCCTTCTATGGCGCATCTGTGGAAGTTGGTGCGAGTTGTTGGGGACATGCCAAACTTCCTAAGCCTTCTGAGGAAGTAGAGGCATAGAAGTGTCTGCTAAGGTTAGGGTTAGGGACCTTTGAACTATCTTTAATGGAACTGTATCTTACACTTAATGTTGTACTCTTTATCCGGTATCTATACACTGTGGATGGCTTGATCATAATCATGTTTAAGAAGGAACTGCAGATGCTGGAAAATCGAAGGTAGACAAAAATGCTGGAGAAACTCATGATTATAATCATGTCTAGTCTTTTGTTTGACTGGCTAGCATGCGAGCTGGAAGCTTTTCACTGTATCTCAATACACATGACAACAATGCACTAAACGGTACTTAGATGGATAGGGGTAGGAATGCAGGCAGATGATATTGTATGGATAATCGGCGGCATGGTCAGCATGGATAAGATTCAACTTTATTATTGTCACATGTACCGAGGTACAGTGAAACCTTTGCTTCGCATACCATCCAATTACATAATTGATGTACGTCATGGGGCAAAGGAAAATACAGAGTGCAGAATGTTCAATGATATTTTATTGGATATACGGAAGGCTTGGCAATCAGCATTCGCTTCCTCTTGCTGTTCGGCCTTATTTTTCTGTCCGAGATGAACTGGCCAGTGAAGGCGGAGTTATCAAAAAGGGCCATAAGACAGTGATCCCGGCCTCACTCCAACTGGAGGCATGGGTTTGAATCCCACTTCTGACACCATGTGCAAAGTACTTATGATACAGAGTCATTATATATCATAACAAGTACTTTATTGTATACATACAGAGACCATCGAGGTGAGTACTGTAGGCTCCGAATCGCAAGTTAAAACTAAAACACAACATGGCTGCCCGCATGCACGAGGTGGCGGTGGTGTGGGAAACCTGACATGGATTACGGATCAGGTCATCAGCAGCAAAACCAGACACAGAACAAATCAGCAATACTGTTTGATCTACAGTGAGCCCACAGCCTGGTGACCGATCCTCTCCTCCGTCTGCTGCCATCTTGAAATTGCGCCATTGCCAAATCTCTCGACCCTTCTCACCGGGTCTTCCGGGCCAAGCAGGAGACGAGCCTCGGAAGATGCTCCCACACAGGCAGGTTCCCGGTTCTGCGATGGGCGAGCCAGGCCTGCTGTCGGGGGAATGGCCGCAGCTCACCAGGACCTTGAATCTTTACATCTTATAGCTACCTACACATAATCCCTACCTCTCCATTCCCTGAATCTACTTGTGCCTATCCAAAGTCTCCACATCTACCATCCCTCAGCATTGTAGCGCATCAGTTCCAGAGACAAAATCCAATGTCCACAATGGGGGAGGTGAATCGGACAGTACCCTAGCTTATGGAAGGACCATTCAGAAGCCTGATAACAGAGGGGAAACAGCTGGTGGTTCACACTTTCAAGCTTCTGTACCTTCTGCCGGGTGGGAGCAGGGAGAAGGAGTGACCAGGGTGGGATATCTTTGATGCTTTTCTGAAGCTGTAGGTGGTGTAGATGGAGTGGATGATGGGGAGTCTGGACTGTGTGATGGACTGGGCTATATAAACAACCATCTGCAATTTCTTGTGGTCTTGGCAGAGCTGTTCCCTAACCCAGCCATGATGCAACCCAACAGTCTTTCTATGTATCTGTAGAAGTTGCGCCGTGATTCTATGACTCCATGATGCTAGGATAAGCTGTCATCCCATTTGAAACACATACTGCAGTAACAATCACATATATTTTCATGGGATGACTTTTCATCAATAATAAAAGACCTCAATCCATCTGATGTAAATACCTTTTTGAAGGCTCTTTCTGAAGCAAGTCTTCAATCAAACCAAGAAACTCAGCAGAAGGTTTTTGTCCTGTCGGTCCTAAGAGAGAATATGTGAATTAAGCTTAATAGCAGCTTGTAACTTTCTCTGTAATTGTAACACTATTAAAAAAGAGTGGCACAATGGTAGAGCTTCTAGAGCCGTTGCCTCAGAGTGCCAGAGACCCGGCCAGTTTCAATCCTCACCTCAGGCACTTTGTGTTTAGTTTCTCCCAGTGACTACGTGGGTTTCCTCAAGGTGCTCCAATGCCCTCCCATGCTCCAAATATGTGCGGCATTATAGGTTAATTGGCCGCTGCAAAATTGCCCCCAGTGTATAGGGAATGGATGAGAAAGTAGGATAACAGTACTAGTGGGCATGGGTAATAGGTGGTTGGTGTGGACACAGTGGGCCACAGGGCCTGCTTCCATGTTGTATTTCTAAACATTTTCTACCTGGTCAAATCAACCAACTTTACAGCTGCAGCTGAAGAGAAATCAGACAATAATATATTCAGCTAAATAGACTTCTGCTCATGAAAACCATATACAAGGATTCAGAACTGCAAAAGCTCAGAAGAGAATTGTTACATACCTTTTGTTGCTACCATGAGTGCAGTTCCAGCCCTGTTTTGTTCTGGCCTCTCTCTGAAGAGTGTTCCAACCCGAAACATCACCTATCCACGTTCTCCACAGATGCTGCCTGACCCGCTGAGTTACTCCAGCACTCTGTGAAACGTCACCTATCCATGTTCTCCACAGATGCTGCCTGACCCGCTGAGTTACTCCAGCACTCTGTGAAACGTCACCTATCCATGTTCTCCACAGATGCTGCCTGACCCGCTGAGTTACTCCAGCACTCTGTGAAACGTCACCTATCCATGTTCTCCACAGATGCTGCCTGACCCGCTGAGTTACTCCAGCACTCTGTGAAACGTCACCTATCCATGTTCTCCACAGATGCTGCCTGACCCGCTGAGTTACTCCAGCACTCTGTGAAACGTCACCTATCCATGTTCTCCACAGATGCTGCCTGACCCGCTGAGTTACTCCAGCACTCTGTGAAACATTACCTATCCATGTTTTCCAGAGGTACAAGACAAAGGAGATTGTGATCGGACTCAGGAAGCAAATACCGGCATCAATTTTATATATTTTCCACATTCATCAATTCTCCGACCACAACTCTATATATTAGAGACAATTTGCAGTGGCCTCTTAACGTATCAACTAGCACATCTTTGAGATGTGGGACAAAAATCTGGAGCTCCTGGAGGAAATCCACAAGGATGCAGGAAGAACAAGCAAACTTCACAGAGAGCACCGAGGTCAGGATTGAACCCAGGTCTCTGGAGCTGAGAGACAATGCTCCACTGAGAGTGCAGGAACAGGTATCAAGCATTGGCTTGAACAATTGACTAAATACCATGACAAGTTACTGAACCTTGAGGTTTGGGTGGTGGAGGATCTTCATGCAAAATCATCTCCGTCAACTCCGACAAGTTTTCTGAGAAAAATGGCGGTTTTCCTGAGGAGTAATAAAATAACAATGAACAACAATAATGTTACCACAATATAAGGTCATAACTGATAGGAGCAGAATTAGGCCATTTGGCCCATCAAGACCATTCTCCTACCTTCTCCCCATAACCCCTGACACCCGTACTAATCAAGAATCTATCAATCTCTGCCTTAAATATATCCACTGACTTGGCCTCCACAGCCGTCTGTGGCAAAGAATTCCAGATTCGCCTCCCGCTGAGTAAAGAAATTCTTCGTCATCTCCTTCCTAAAGGAACGTCCTTTAATTCTCAGGCTATGGCTTCTAGTTCTAGACTCTCCCACTGGTGGAAACATCCTCTTCACATCCACTCTATTCATGCCTTTCACTATTCGGTAAGTTTCAATGAGGTACCTCTTCATCCTTCTAAACTCCAGCAAATACAGGCCCAGAACCGACAAACCATTGACACTATTATAATTTCCCTACACCAACCCAAAATTAATTCATTAAAGCGAAAATTGCTGGAGGAACTCAGCAGGTCAGGCGGCATCATGGATAAGCAATGTTTTGATTCGGATGGGACCCTTTCTTCACACAGAATGGTCCTGACCCAAAACTGCCCGTCTATTCCCTCCACAGAAGCTGCCTTACCTGCTGAGTTCCTCCAGCACTTTTTGACCAACTTAAGATTCCACCATCTGCAGATCCTTGTATCTCCATCTATTATCATTTAGAAACAAGGAACTGCAGATGCTGGTTTGCAAGAAAAGGACACAAGGTGCTGGAGTAACTCAGCCGTTCAGGCAGCATCTCTGGAGAACATGGGCAGGCGACGTTTTGGGTCAGGTTCCTTCTTTGGACTGAAGAGTTCCAACTCAAAACTTCACCTATCCATGCTCTCCACAGATGCTGCCTGACCCGCTGAGTTACTCCAGCACTCTGTGAAACGTCACCTATCCATGTTCTCCACAGATGCTGCCTGACCCGCTGAGTTACCCCAGCACTCTGTGAAACGTCACCTATCCATGTTCTCCACAGATGTTGCCTGACCCGCTGAGTTACTCCAGCATTTTGTATATAATGGATAAAAATACTTTTTGTATATGTGCTCCATAGGACATGAATAGTTTAATACTTCCCATTTCACTATGGGGCATGTGTTGCACTTGATTAGATTGCTATAATGGACTGTTCACAGAAATATTGAATCATTGTAAACTGTGATATCACTCCCATTTCCCACACCAGGCTTTCCATAACATTCTTAAATCAATTGTCAATTTTTATTGATGATTATTGTTTGTGTCAATGCATGCTAAATATCATAATTTGTAGACTGTACATTTATTTAGCATAAGGTATAACATTATTTAGCACAAGGTATAATTACTATACGAGGTAGAAATACAAAGTAAGTAATGTAATGCAATCCATTTCTGTCCATTATAACGATCTAATCAAGTGCACCACAAGGTTCTGATGTTCCATCTCACAATTGCATTCAACGTTTCACATCGTTTAATGTTGTTAGAGCCTAGAGTTGACCCTTCCATCTCAGAGCTTTTAAAATAATTCAACAAATGAAGATCAAAGATGTTACATGAATTGACTCCTTGAACGAACGCTACATGTAAATTTTAAATGTGGATCAGGCTGAGGGAGTAGAGGTGAACGTGTACAGATACACACCTGTAAACATCTCGTACAGTACACAGCCCAGGGACCACAAATCACTGACTGGTGAACAGTCTTCACCTTTCAAAACTTCAGGCGCCATATATATTGTGGACCCTAAAAAAGGACAGATTTATCAAATGACACATCAAAATATATTTTGAACAGCACTCGTCCAATCTCTGAGCTCTAAACTACATAGATTATTATTGTTATTATTGCACGATTATTGTTTGTTTGTATGTTATGTGCATGTATGTGTGTGTGTTTATATATATGTATATATGAGTATGTGTATATATACACGCACTGAACTTTTTTTCTCATTTATTACATTTACAGTGTACTATATTACATATTCTGTTGTGCTGCTTTAAGTAAGAATTGTTCTGTCTGGAGCATATGATATTACAACACTCTTGACTCTTGAAGTGTGCAGGGATCGCTGATCGATGCAGACTCGGTGGGCCGAAGGGCCTGTTTCCACATTGTATCTCTAAACTAAACTAATATATTGTTCCTGCGCTGTGTAATTCCATCATACCATTTCCCATATATAAACAAGAATGGCAGTTGTAATAGAAATGAACTGCAGATACTGGTTCATACCAAAGATCGACACAAAATGCTGGAGTAACTCACCGGGCAGGCAGCGTCACTGAAGAACTTGATGAAGTTTCCGGTCCGGACCTTTCTTCTTCAGTCCCGACCCGAAATGGCACCTGTCCTTTTTCTGCACAGATGCTGCCTGACCCACTGAGTTACTCAAGCACTCTGTGAAACGTCAACTATCCATGTTCCCCACAAATGCTGCCTGACCCGCTGAGTTACTCCAGCACTCTGTGAAACGTCACCTATCCATGTTCTCCACAGATGCTGCCTGACCCGCTGAGTTACTCCAGCACTCTGTGAAACGTCACCTATCCATGTTCTCCACAGATGCTGCTTGACCCGCTGAGTTACTCCAGCATTTTGTGTCTAAGGAAATGCAGATGCTGGTTTACAAAAAAAGGAAAAAGTACTCAAATAACTCAGCGGGTCAGGTAGGATCTCGGGAGGACATTCTAGTTCCTTTCCCATGCTAGTCTTGTGTTTGAACTAAATGCCTCACAGCACAAGAGATTGGGTTCAGTCCTAACCTCCAGTGCCACCTATGTTGAGTTTGAACGTTCTCTTTCTGACCCAAGTGGGTTTTATGCGAGTGCTCCACTTTCCACTCACATCCCATCAGACGTTTGTAGGTTAATTGACTTTAGTAAATTGCCTCCTAGTGTGTAGGGAGTGGATGAGAAAGTGGGATGACATTAAACTAGCGTGGTCAGGTGATTGATGGTCGGCATGGACCTGGTGGGCCAAAGGGCCCTTTTCCTTGCCGATTATCTGTTAATTCATATTTCAGGAACAAAATAACTGATATCCATGACTCTACAGTGGAAACAGGCCAAGCCCTCCATGATGAAACTTGGCAATATAGCTGATGAAATGGGAATGCAAAGAACAGGAAATAATGATGGAAATGCTGAATTGGGATGATTCATAGGTGTGTATGACAGCATGGAAATGGAAATACATCAGTGAAGGAAATATTGACACCATTAACAAATGTTCCCAGAACATAGTCTGGATCTCCACGATTCATGAGCAGGGTGACCAGGGTGCTGGTGATGATGGAAAGTTGTTTTTCCCACTGGAGGCCTGTGACTACAGTGCTGGGCCCATTACAGCAGGATCTTGATTAGCTGGGCAAGTGGGCTGAGTAATGTTTATAAAGTTTAATACAGGTTTGGAGAATTGTGTGCAGTTCTAGTCGCCCCATTACTGGAAGGACGTGGAAGCTTTGGACAGGGTGGAGGAGGTTTATCAGTTGTCATCTGTATTTGGAGGTATTAGTTATTGGGGAAGGTTGGACAGATTTGGATTGTTTTCTCTGGAATGCAGATGTTGCAGGGAGACCTGATAGAAGTATGTACAATTACGAGAAGCAAAGAGAAGGTAGAAAGTCAGAATCTTTTACTGAGGATGGAGAAATCAAACACTAGAGGGTACAGCTTTAATGTCCGAGGGGCAAAGTGTAAAGGAGATGTGCGGGACAGAGGGTGGTGAAGGCCTTGACCTCATTGTCAGGGGTGGTGGTTGAAACACATACATTGGTGACATTTGGATAGGCACATGGATATGTAGGGAATGGAGGGATATCGTTTGTTTGCAGGCAGATAAGAGATGGTTTTGGCATCACGTTCGGCACAACTTTGTGGGCCAAAGTGCCTGGCCTTCTGCTGTACTGTTCTACGCTCTATGTTAAGTGTGAGGTGTTGCATGTTAGGAAGTGAAACCAGGGTAAGACATGCACAATGAATGGCAGGGCCATGGGGAGTGTTATAGAGCAGAGGGATCTAGGCATCCAGGAACATAGTTGCCTAAAGGTGATGTCACAGGTAGACAGGGTGGTTAATGCTGCTCTTGGCATACTGGCCTTCATCAGTCAGTCATTTACTCCTTTATTCCAATATTTACTCCTCAGACTTGAAGCTTTTGACCACGTCTACTTCGGCACTATCAATGTGGACTGTGGTGTGCATACTGCTATGCTTCCTGGTCAGTCACAATCTCTTTGGTCTTGCTGTGATTGAGGGAGAAGTTGTTGTCTATGTTCTCAATCTCCTTGCTGTATTGCGTCACCTCATTATTCCACCCACTACGGCAGTGTCGTCTATGAACACGCCCTATCTAAGCTAGACCCATTCGCCAGCATTTGGCCATATCCCTCGAAACCTTTCCTATCTATGTATCTGTCCAACTGCACAGTGGTAGGTGTATAAGATTGAGAACACATCCTTGTGAGGCACCAAGGATTATCGTAGCGGATGATTTGTCACCTATCCTCACAGATTGTGGTCTGTTGGTCAGGAAGTTGAGGATCCAGTTGCAGAGGTGAGGTGAGTGCTGACTCCAAGTTCCAGGAGTTTGGAGAGGAGTTGTACAAGATGCTGGTGATGCAGCATTTGGAGTACTGTGTTCAATTTTGGTCAACCTGCTCTAGGATGTTGTTAAGCTGGAAAGAGCACAGAGAAGATTCACAAGGATGTAGGCAGGACTTGAAGGTCTGAGCTATAAGGAGAGGTTGAGCAGGCTAAGACTTTATTCCTTGGAGCGTAGGAGGGTGAGGGGTGATATTATAGAGGTGTACAAGGTCATCTAGAACCAAAGTGCACAGGCTTAAGGTGAGAGGGGAAGGTTTTAATAGGAAACTGAAAGGAAACTTTTTCACAGACGGTGGTGGGTATATGGAACAAGCTGCCAGAAGACAGTTGAGGCAGGTACTATAACAACATTTGAAAGGGACATGGGCCAAACGTGGGCAGGTGGGGCTAGCATAGATGGGACATCTTGGTTAGCGTGGGCAAGTTGGATCAAAGGGCCTGTTTCTGTGCTGAATGATACTATGCCTCAATGGCTGTCAAATCCAAGTACAATAGGTAGACCAAAGGGAAATGTACAATGATAACTTTCCTCAAAGCTGGCTCTGTCAATGGTATACTTGGTACTCAGTGTAGGACTGACACCTTCAGATTTAGAGTAAATAATCTATCTTGCAATATTCAATCCCCCTGGTATTCCCAATCCAAGGCATCTCCAAGTTAATGGGGGGATGGGTTGTGTAGAGAGGGAATGGTCCAGACCACGCTTGGAGAGTGGAAAAATAATACGCTTCCCCCCCCACAAATTCTGAGAGCCCAAATTGGTTCAATGGTTCCTTTACTGTCACCTGTATAGTGAAATACATTTTCATGAAATACAGTGAAAGGTACAGTGAAATACAGCTCAGCAAGACTATCCCCGGACATAAGGATAATCACACCAGGTCAATAAAGAATGTACAGAAGAGCGCACTGAGTCTATATGCAAGTGGTGTCATTCTGCAATCCCAGCTGCAGCTGGCCACAAAGACCCGTTGCAGCCTTCGCCTCCATTTCAGATTGCCTGCGAACCAATGTCCCTCTCCACACCTTGCCTTCTTCAACCCATGTCTGGGGGGCGGAGAAGGTAAGATCCTCCCCCCCCCCCCCCCTTCTTTTAGCCTTCCCATTTTTCCAGCATCCGCTGCTGTCCCTGTCTCCTTCCACCCCCATACCGATTTCGGATTCACGTGGTGAGCAGGGGCCAGGCTCGGTGGCCTTCCCTCTCTGGACGAGATGGGCCTGCGGTTGGGATACAGCCACTGCTCGCTGGGCCGCGCCACAGGCTGCTGCAAGGCCTCCAGCAGACCACTCCCCCGACAAGGCCCTGCACTGTCTTCGCCGCCAGTCTGCATACCGGCCCTCGGTCAGACTCTCTCCTCTCCGGTTCACAAACTCCCCTGGGTCAGACTCCCTCCTCTCCAGTCCATATACTCCCCTGGGTCAGACTCCCTCCTCTCCTGTCACGGGGCGAGCAGAGACGGGCTCGGCGGCAACCTCTCCGGGCTGGTTCTCGTTACCACGGCAGCGAACCAAGCCTGTTGTTGGGCATGGCCAAAGCCCGTCAAGAAGCAACCTTGTTCCACATCTTATTTGGGTCACGGTTTGAAAGAGTGAACTTCTGTTACTCAAAGGCAGGGTCACCCGCATTGGAAAGTAACGTCAAGATCTCCGAGAATGGCCAGAAAGAGCATGGTCAAAGATCTGAATGAACAGCGGGAACCTGATGTTGCTTAGCCTGCTGAACATTCCCATTCCATGTTGGGGTTAGCTACATTTGGAAAACCATCACCTCTTACACTCTAGTTAAACAGGAGGGGGCTCTCGAGTCTTATCATCATCCATGAAGTTTATCACCGTGATTATTACCTCGAGTTCGACTTCTGGATTTTTTTTGTGTTTCTTCCTTGTTTTCGCCTGTATCGTCATCTGTATCAATCAGTGCAAAGAACTCATCGAGATTCTCCCCTTCTGCCTTGGCGAGGCTGAAGTTACTGTACTTCAGAGTGCCTGGCCCATCAACCAGTATCTGTGGGAGAGCAGAAAAAGAGAATACAGTAATGGCAATTTCTCAAATTCCCTCTCCAACCCACTCTCTCCCCACTTTGCCCACCCAAGTCGCCCTACCAGTTCAACTGTTCACATCCCTCTCCTAGTCTCAGCTTCCCCAGCCAACAATTGGCCATTATGGGCTCCACCCTTCCTGAAGTCATTTGAGGCTTCAACTGCTGGCTACGGGAGATTCCATCGCCCTGACGGATGGTTCGACTGCCCCGACCGCGGGAGAAGAATGAGGGAAGAAGATTGAACTTTATTGCCTTCCATCACAGTGAGGAATGTGGGAGTCCGCTGTGGTGGATGTTTATTTTAACTTTTATATAGTTGTGTGTCTTGTTGCTTTATTTTTGGTATGACTAAATGGTAATTCGCATATCACGGTACCTTAATTGGTACATGCGACAATAAAAGACCTTTGAAACCTTTGTTGCCAACCCTGATTTGTTCTGACCTTTACTTGTCTCCAATTTCTCCCCGGTAGGCACGGCTATCCCGCCGCGGTCTCTGGTGGGACGGCTCGCAACCAGTGGGACAGGGAACCCGCCCAAAGGCTCGATAGCACCCGATGGCTTGTGGTCAGTGGGACAGGGAACCCGCCCAAAGGCTCAATAGCACCCGATGGCTTGTGGTCAGTGGGACGGGGAACCCGCCCAAAGGCTAGGCAGACGGCGTAACGGGGAGGGAGCTGGAGAAGATGGATGCGAGGAGCAATGGTGGAGGGAGAACTGGGGTCATGCCTCCAGCATCAAGGTCGGCTGCAGGAAGTTCCCCTGGGACACAAAGTTGGCCAGGCGAGGAGAGGGACGTCAGTTCACGGGAACTGCTCCAGTACATCGAGCGTGCGGCCGAACGGACTTTCAATAAGAGCGACAATAATGGCGGCGCCCGCATGTGTAATATATGCAAAAATAATTTCACTGTGTAGTTGCACATGTGACAAATAAACCTCTGTTGACTACTGACCTATACCTTATCTCCAGAAGCTGCCTGACCCGCTGAGTTACTCCAGCATTTTGTGTCTATCTACAACAATACAGTAGGTAGTTAACATGCAATCTTTGGGAAAAGAACATTTAAAAGTATACTTCTTGAGCCACATTATGATATTAATTTGTAGTCTGAAACGTGGCAAAGCGGGCAATGATTTCCTCAAACTGCTTTCACATCTACCACAGAATAAAATGTCTAACCGCATTTAACAACCACAACTGAAGGGGGATCCCAATCAAAGATAGTCATAGAGCTACACATCATGGAAACACACCCTTCCACCCAGCTTACCCATGCTGACCAAGATGCCCCATCTAAACTCAACACATTTGGTCCATATCCCTCTAAAACATCCATATCCATGTACATTTGCCCAAACATCTTTTAAATGTGGTTATAGTAAAAGATATGAAATGAGAATGAAGGGGTATTCCAAGGTGGAGACCACAGTACAATGAAAAGCGCGACAACTAATCCTCAGAACAACGGAAAATTGAGGAAGGGTCTGGCTAACAATCAGTTGTTTTGGGAAACAAAAACAGGCCCATTGATTCGGGACAGCATGGAAAAAACGATGGTATAAATAAAGTCAATTACTAAAACTACTTTGGAATCAAGCACATTTATTGTTCAGCAACTAAGCCGTAACCAATACAAAGGTGTCCATTTACCTTTGCAGGGTTAAGATCACAAAATACGATGCCCAACTTGTGGATCTGGTGCAAACCCGTCACCAGATCAACGCCAAACTCTCGAACTACATCCTCATGTAAATATTCATCTTGGGCAATAATCATTGCCAGTGAACCTCCTGCAAAAGACACAAGGTGGTTTAGATGTATTATTGTCACGGTGTACCAAGGTACGGTGATAGGCTTGGCTTTGCATGCTGTCCATCAGATGAGATAATACCATACATAAATACAATCAAATCAACCTCAAGTACAATAGGTAGAACAGAGAAGATACAGAGTGTAGGGTATAGTTCTCAGCATTGTAGCGCATCACTTCCAATGTCTGCAATGCGGTATAGGTGAATCGGACAGAGCCATAGCTTATGGAGTAGTAGCTCTTTCTCTGGGAAGAACATGCAAAGAGTGACACAAAAATCTGTAGAGTAACTCAGCGGGTCAGACAGCATCTCTGGAGAAAAGGAATAGGTGACGTTTCGGGTCGAGACCCTTCTGACGTCATCTTGACGATCATTAAATGAAAGGACTATTCAGAAGCCTAATATGAGAGGGTAAGATGCTGTTCTTGAGTCTGATACTGTAAATAGTGGCTGGAATGGTAGAGCTGCTGCCTCACAGCGCCAGAGACCCAAGGTTCCATTCTGACTGGGGGCTGTCTTTGTGGAGTTCTCACATTCCCCTGTGATTGCGTGCATGTCCTCCGGGTATTCCAGTTTCCTCCCTTAGTGTGTAGGGAGTGGATGAGAAAGTGAGTTAACATTAAACAAATGTGAGCGGGTGGTCGATGTGGACTTAGTGGAATATGCTGTAATTCTAAACTAAATGCTGAAGATTTAAAGTACATTGGAAGAACATTTATCCAATATTGAATGTCGATTTGGGATCTGTGAAATAATGGCTGAAAATTCTGGAAATACTCAGGAATAATCAGGTTACGTTTTGAGGTCTTTGCCCCATCTTCCTGTAGATGACAAACGAACAATCAATGTAAAACAAAGAACTGCAGGTGCTGGTTAATACACAAAAGGACACAGAGTGCTGGAGTAACTCTGGATAGCATGGGGAAGTGACATTTCAGAAGAAGGGTCCCAACCCAAAAGTTATCTATCCATGTTCTCCAGAGATGCTGCCTGACCCGCTGAGTTACTCCAGCAATCTGTGAAACGTCACCTATCCATGTTCTCCACAGATGCTGCCTGACCCGCTGAGTTACTCCAGCACAATGGCCTATTGTAGATAAATGAGCAACCTCTGTTATGGACTCGACTTCTATTTCCACAAATGCTGCTCAATGAAAATGGATCCAGAAAAAACACGAATCAATTCAACATATATTCAAAAAACAGGAAGTGGTGGAAACACTCACCTGGTTGAGCAGCCTCTGTGGAGATGGAAGTTGAGTCAACAATTGAGGTTGCTCAGTCGTCATTATCCATCAACAGGATGATGGGGCAATGACTTAAAATGACGTTGAATTGTTTCTCTTTCATGACTTACTGCGTATTGCCAGAATTTTCAGTCTGTCATTCACAGTTCCTGCATCTACTCTCAATCTTGGATCAATTCTTTTCAAATGTACTTTGAAGTACACATAAAAACACATCAGACAGGTGCCAGTGATTAAGCCCAGCATCAAGTGCCCCCATGGTCTTGATGCTCCAGACTTACCCTGAAATCCCACTCATCATAACAGGTGGGCACCCACCATACCTCAAATCCTGCTTCATGCCAAGATCACCTGGTGCCACTTTCAGAAGATGGGGATGTAATGATGACTCCCACAGTAGCTACAATGGGCAGCACAGAAGCGCAGCGGTAAAATTGCTGCCTCACAGCGGCAAAGACCCGGGTTCCATCCTGACTACGGGTGCTGTCTGTACGAAGTTTGTATGTTCTCCCCGTGACCTGCGTGGGTTTTCTCCAGGTGCTCCGGTTTCCTCCCACACTCCATTTGGCTTCTGTAACTTGTCCCAGTGTGTTGGATAGAACTAGTGTACGGGGTGATCGCAGTGGGCTGAAAGGCCTATTTCCACATTGTATCTCTAAACTAAACTGAACTAATATTCTAAACAGCATTTAGCAAGAAGGAAAAGCTATTGATTGGTCGGTAGTTTTATGATTCCACACAGCTAACGCTCAGTCCCAGTTTTTTTGCATACATTAATAATTTAAATAGAAATGCAAATGGCATGATAAAGGAGGTTGAAAAATGATCCAAAAGTTGGGCAGATGGTTGATTGCAAGGAAAAAAGCTTTCAATGCACAATTCAGCTGGACTGGAAAGTTGCTAATTAAATTTAATCCCAAGAAGGGTGAGGTAATGCATTTACGGAATAGCCATTAGGGAATGCAGTGAATGAAAGAGAGAGAAATGTAAAGGAATAGAGGAACAATGGGGGTCGGGATCCACAGATTCTTCAGATAGAATGAACATAAATAGTACAGCACAGTCACTTCCGTCCAATGTCTGTGCTTCGCGAACATGATGCCAAGACCAACTCTTATCTTCCCGCACAAGATACATATTCCCCCCCCCCCCCCCAATTCCCTGCACTTCTATGTGGCTCTACCAAGCGTCTCTTCAATGCCACTATGGTATCTGCCTCAACCATCACCCAGGCAATATGCTCCATGCACGCACCATAAAATCTTGACCTGCACATCTCTAAACATTGCCCCTCTCGCCTTAAAGCTATGCCCTCTAGTATTTGATATTTCCATCCTAGTTTCGCTCTACCCTATCTAGGCCTCTCATCATTTCTATCATGTCTCCCCTCAGCTTGGAATACAAAGAGCAGGCAGGTAATGATAGAATGATACATTGTGCTTGCTGGGCTACAGATTGAGTACCATCTGGTTGGAGAAATGTGATTACATAGGAGAGGAACAGAAGAGATATCGGTTACAGCGACAGGACTGGACAATTACAGCTGAGAGAAAGCAATAGAAAGGGCAGCTTTTGGAACAGAGGGAAGAACTAACTAATACGTATAAAATCATGAGGGACTTAGTAAAAGGATTTAATTCCCTCGTCTGAAAAATAAAAACCCCTACAAATATAGATTCAAAGGTCAGTTCAAAGCAACCTAAGGGAGTTGTGGAAAATCATTCACAGCAGAACTTTGTTAGGGTCTGCAATTCACTGCTGAAAAAAAATGAGAAGGTAGAAACCCCATTATATTTAAAAAGTACTTGAATGTGTCCTCAATAAGGCTCGACCAGCAGGACCATAGACCAGTACAGGGAAGGATGGATTGTTCAGCTTTGGTGTTCAGAGCCTGCACCAACCAGTGATCACCCGTACACGAGTTATATCCTACACATTAGCCAATTAACCTACAAACCTGCATGTCTTAGGAGTTTGGGAGCAAACCAGACCACCTGGAAAAAACCCATGGTCACAGGGAAAATGTGCAAACTCCATACAGACAGCACCCATAGTCAGGGTGGAACTGGGGTCTCTGGCACAGTGCAGCAGCAACTCTACCGCTGTGCCACCGTGCCATCTGTTTCACACCGGTGGTGGGTATATGGAACGAGCTGCCAGAGGAAGTAGTTGAGGCAAGTACAATTAATATTCAATGGCAGAAACATTTCAAAAACATTTGGACAGGTACATGCACAGGAAAGGTTTAGAGGGATATGGGATATTGCCAAATATGGGCAAATGGAAGTAGAGTAAATGGGGAATCTTAGTCGGCATGCATAAGGTGCTGAATGGTCTGTTTCTGTGCTCTGACATTTAAACAATGTTTGGACATGCAAGTGGACAAGAAAAGTTTGAACGGATATGGTCCAAATGCAGGCCAGTAGCTTAGATGAGACATCTAAGTTGGTCCTATGGGCCTGTTTCCGTGCTCAATAACGATATGTACAATTTGGGATGAAAGAAGACAAGTGCTGGAATAACTCAGCGGATCAGGCAGCATTTCTGTAGAACATGGATAGGTTATGTTTCAGGTCGGGACCTTTGTTCAGACTGAATGTGGGATGAATGGCCTCATTGTTTGGTAACTTTTCTATGCCTTTATTTCAAGGATTTGAATCCTTACCTGTGCACAGTTCCACCACAAGCCACAGGTGATTGCTCGTCTCATACCACTCATGAAACGACACGATGTTCTGGTGTTCAATACCATGAGTAAGTCGTACCTAGATCAACATATATTAGTACGCATTTGCTTTGTTCTATATTGCAAAACTAAAATAGCAGACATATATAAAATTATCTGTACCTATAAAGCAATACCTCAAGTAACAAAATAAACTCAGATAGGCAAGATGTAAAAACAGCACAAATCTATCTGGTAGGTCTGCATATTCCCACCAATCAGTTTTTAAGATCCCCAACAATTGCTGATGTTATCAAGTGTAACTCACCCGGTTAGTGATCTCTGGCCTTTTTGATTTATCAATACATAAAATAGCTACAAAATTAATTGTTCCTTTTCTTCTGCCTTTGTAAACAGTAGATTTATTTCCTTTCCCAATTTCTTCATAGAGGATAAAGTTTTCCATTTTGATTATTCTATCAACTGAAATTAAAAAAAACAAATAATCATACTCTGATATTCACTATTTACATCCAATGTTCATTAATAAACATCAGAAGAATTTTCCGAGGCACTTTGGACATTCACATTTTAAAAAAAGCAAAGTGGATTTGAAAAATAACATAGAACCCTCTCTCGGGAACAGGCCCTTCAGCCCACACTGCATGTGCCAACATGATGCTAAAACCAACTCTATCTGCCTGCCTGTACATGATCCATATTCTTCCATTCCCTGCTCATCCGTGTACCTATCCTAATATCACTATTGTACCATTCTCCAACACCACCCCTGGCAGCGTGTTCCGGGCACTCAGCATCTTCTGTGTAAAAAAAAGCTTCATAACATCATGATCATAAATGATAGATGCAGAATTAGGCCATTCGGCCCATCAAGTCTACCCTGCCATTCAATCATGGCTGATCTATCTCTCCCTCCTAACACCATTCTCCTGCCTTCTCCCCATAACCCCTGGCACTCGTACTAATCAAGAATCTACCTATCTCTGCCTTAAATATATCCACTGACTTGGCCACCACAGCCTTCTGCGGCAAAGAATTCTACAGATTCACCACCTCTGACGAAAGAAATTCCTAATTTCCTTCCTAAAGGAACGTCCTTTAATTCTGAGGCTATGACCTGTAGTCCTAGACTCTCCCACTAATGGAAACGTCCTCGACACATCCACTCTACCAAAGCCTTTCACTATTCTGTGTGTTTCTATGAGGTCCCCACTCATTCCTCTAAACTCCAGCAAGTACAGGCCCAGTGCTTTGGTACTTGCTGGAGTTTAGCAAGTCATATATTAACCTACAGTCACCGTTTAAGGATAAGGGGGAAGTCTTTTAGGACCGAGATGAGAAAATCATTTTTCACACAGAGTGGTGAATCTGTGGAATTCTCTGCCACAGAAGGTAGTTGAGGCCAGTTCATTGGCTATATTTAAGATGTGGCCCTCGTGGCTAAAGGGATCAGGGGGTATGGAGAGAAGGCAGGTACAGGATACTGAGTTGGATGATCAGCAATGATCATATTGAATGGCGGTGCAGGCTCGAAGGGCCGAATGGCCTACTCCTGCACCTATTTTCTATGTTTCTACTCATTCCTGGGATCATTCTTGTAAACATCCTCTGGACCCTCTCCAGAGCCAGCACATCCTTCCTCAGATATGGGGCCCAAAATTGCTCATAGTATTGCAAATGTGGTCTGACCAGCGCCTTATAGAGCCTAGCATTACATCCCTGTTTTTGTACACAAGCCCTCTCAAAATAAATGCTAGCATTGCGTTTGTTTTCTTTATTACCGATTCAACTTGCAGATTAACTTTTTGGGAATCCTGCACCACCACTCCCAAGTCCCTTTGCACCTGCGATTTCTGGATTCTCTTCCCATTTATAAAATAGTCTACGCCTTTATTCCTACTACCAAAATGCATGACTCCACACTTTGCTACACCATATTCCATCTATCACTTCTCTGCGCTCCCAACCTGTCCAAGTCCTTCTGCAGAGTCCCTGCTTTCTCTGCACTACCTTCCTCTCCACCTATTTTCACATCATCCGCAAATTTAGCAACAAAGCCTTCAATCCCCTCATCCAAATTATTAATATACATGAAGAGCAGCGGCCCCAGCACCGAGCCCTGTAGAACTCCAGTAGTCACTGGCAGCCAACCAAAAAAGCCCCCTTTATTGCCACTCTTTGCCTTCTGCCATCCAGCCAACCTGATATCCATGCTGGTATCTGTCCTTTGATACGCAGGCTCTCATCTTCATACCACGGGCTCTCATCTTCCCCCACACTTGCACTTCACACAAACTTGCCCACACTTCTCCTTTGAACTTTGCCCCTCTCATATTAAAGTTATTCCCACCCTGGGAAAAAAGATTCAGACTTTCCTCCCTATCCACTCTTCTCTTAATCTTATACACTTCTATCAGTTCTCCCCTCAACCTCTGACACTCCAGAGTCTGTCAAATATCTCCCTTTAGCCTATACCCTCTAAACCAGTCATCAGTCTGGGAAACTTCCTCTGCACCCTTCCTGTAATGGAGCGATCAGAATTGCGCACAATATTGCTAACCAAAAGTCAGTGAAAAAGAGATGCGTTAGCTTTCGGGATCATCAGACCAATGAGACAATGCACATCCGATCAGCATCCAGAGAATGAACTGAAGAGCCGAGGGGAGTCGAAAGAGTCCACCCCATTAAATAATTTAAACTCAAGGAGAATAATAAACCAGTTAATGGTCAGGGTTGGTTGAAATGCAAGGACAATGCAAGATTGGATAGAAGCCATGAAGATTTCTGGAAGTGCCACCAGGGCTGATGTACTCTGGTTACGATGCTGGAGAATGTCATGAGTGTCGTTCTTTTAAGGAACAAGGACGACTGAGGTGAAGGTCACAATATAACAGTGTTGCACAGACAGAGGTACCATCTCTCAGTTGAGATCAAAGACATTTACAATGCAGGAGACCATACAGCCCACCGTGTCGATGCTGGCCAAATGTTTCATCATACCTCTCAGCCCTTGGTCCATATTTAGTTTAGTTTATTATCACGTGTACCAAGGTACAGTGAAAAGCTGTTTTTATTGTGTGCTAGTCAGTGGAAAGACTATACATGATTATAATCAAGCCATCCCGATAAAGAATAAGGGGAATAATGTTTAGCGCAAGTTATCACCGTTAGAGTAAGAAATACTGCTGAAGGGGTAGTTTAAAAGTAGAGCATTGTAATGAATGATTGTAGATCTACTTCTGGGACTAGCACACAGAGAGTCACCTGGCTTCAGCACCATCTTGGGTTTTTTGTCTCCATGTCTTATTCGGGTACTACCTATAACCGTAGAGAGTTTTCAGCCTCTGCTACTCTTTAGTTTAGAGATACAGCGCGGAAACAGGCCCCTTGGCCCACCGACTCTGCCCGACCAACGATCCCCATACACCAACATTAACCGACACACACTAGGGACAATTAACAATTTTACCAAAGCCAAGTAACCTACAAACCTGTACATCTTTGGAGTGTGGGAGGAAACCGGAGCACCCGGAGAAAACCCACACAGGTCACGGGGAGAACGTACAAACTGGACAGACAGCACCTGTGGTCAGGATCGAACCCGGATCTCTGGCACTGTAAGGCAGTAACTCTACTGCTGCGCCACCGTGCCACCCTTCCATACAATTAAATTCCGGGCCCACCCTCTCTCCCCATCACTTGTTAAATGCGGTATAATTCCACCATCCTACACCTCCTCAGTCCCTCTGCCAATTAAATATATGCTCCTTAGTCACTTATCTCTGCTGAGGGAAAAGGTTATTTTGTTTTTATCCAGATGAGGTATTTCGTAATTTTACATACATGAAAGTTACTAGAGCATATCCTGAGGGATAAGAGACACCTGCATTTAGATGGACAGGGGCTGAAAAGGGTCAGCTTGGTTTTGTACTTTGGAACTTGGGGCGGTTAATGAATATGTCCTGAGGACAGTCCGTATTAACAGTTGAGGAGGCACTGAACATCCTTGGGCAAGAGTGACCATAATATGGTTGAGTTCTTCATTAGGATAACTGGAAAAAAGCTAATTCTAAAATTTTGGAAGAAGGCTCCAATACCAACGATAAATATGTGGACTTCAAATATGTTCGAAACATTACACCTAGAAGAGATAAGACTCCTCCTAGCAGGTAAACCAGATCACTTCCACCTGACGTGGTCTGCATTTATAGAATTATTACAAATATAGGGTGCAAAAGTACTTAAAAAAAAAAAAATTGAGGTCAGGTAAGGGGGGATGCTAGTTGAAGAGTTGGTATGTCCCATTTACGTAATGCTCATAAAAATATTTGTTTCTCTCTTTTTCTTTTTCCTCTTTCTCTTTCTCTTTCTTTTCTAGGGTCTATTTCTTAACTCTTTTTCTTTTGTTTTTTAATTTTGCTCTTATAGGGTCTTCGTCCTTTTTTGTTGTCACATTTTCTACACTTTCACTTTTTCCTTCACTTTCCTCTTTCTTTCAATCTTTTCTTTTTCTAGTGTAAAAAATAAATGGAGTACATTAATTGTAAGAAGACATAAGTGACGAGTACTAATGTATGTGGTTGTAATGTAATGTACTTCTAATAAATATATATATATATTTTTTTTAATTTTAAAAAAGGATGGAGAGTGACATTGTTAATTCAGAAACAACGGTTCTGAACTTAAAGAAAGGTAACTTTGAGGGTATGAGACGTGAATTGGCCAAGATTGACTGGCAATTAGTTCTAAAAGGGTTGACGGTGGATATGCAATGGAAGGCATTTAAAGACTGCATGGATGAACTACAAAAATTGTTCATCCAGTTTGGCAAAAGAATAAATCAAGGAAGGTAGTGCATCCGTGGATAACAAGGAAATCAGGGATAGTATCAAAGCAAAAGATGATGCGTACAAATTAGCCAGAAAAAGCAGCATACCAGAGGACTGGGAGAAATTCAGAGACCAGCAGAGGAGGACAAAGGGCTTAATTAGGAAAGTGAAATAGATTATGAAAGGCAACTGGCAGGGAACATAAAAACTGACTGCAAAAGTTTTTATAGATATGTGAAGAGAAAGAGATTAGTTAAAACAAATGTAGGTCCCTTGCAGGAAATAATCTGCAGGAAATAGCAGGGGCGCGGGTCAAAGGAGATGGAGGAACTGAGTGAAATCCAGGTTAGTCGGGAAGTGGTGTTGGGTAAATTGAATGGATTAAAGGCCGATAAATCACCAGGGCCCAGATAGGCTGCATCCCAGAGTACTTAAGGAAGTAGCTCCAGAACTAGTGGATGCATTAGTGATAATTTTTCAAAACTCTTTAGATTCTGAGTAGTTCCTGAGGATTGGAGGTAACTAATGTAACCCCACTTTTTAAGAAGGGAGAGAGAGAAACGGGGAATTACAGACCAGTTAGTCTAACATTGGTAGTTGGTAGTGGGGAAACCTGCTAGAGTCAGTTATTAAAGATGGGATAGCAGCACATTTGGAAAGTGGTGAAATCATTGGACAAAGTCAGCATGGATTTACGAAAGGTAAATCGTGTCTGACGAATCTTATAGAATTTTTCGAGGATGTAACTAGTAGAGTGGATAGGGGAGAACCATTGGATGTGCTGTATCTGGACTTTCAGAAGGCTTTCGACAAGGTACCACATAAGAGATTAGGATAAAACTTAAATCACACGGTATTGGGGGTTCAGTATTGATGTGGATAGAGAACTGGCTGGCAAACAGGAAGCAAAGAGTAGGAGTAAACGGGTCCTTTTCACAATGGCAGGCAGTGACTAGTGGGGCTCAGTGCCTGGGACCCCAGCTATTTACAATTTATATAATTAACCCAAGTTTGCGGATGACACTAAGCTGGGGGGGCAGTGTTCGCTGTGAGGAGGATGCTAGGAGACTGCAGGTGACTTGGATAGGCTGGGTGAGTGGGCAAATGTTTGGCAGATGCAGTATAATGTGGATAAATGTGAGGTTATCCCACTTTGGTGGCAAAAACGGGAAGGCAATTATC
>JAXLNO010003957.1:0-38937 GCA_038087875.1 Malacoraja senta
AGGACTGTGAGTAAGATGGCCAAAAATCATAGCGATATATGGTGGCGTTTTTTCTAAAATCAATATACAGCGCAGACAGGACGTGGTCAAGATGAGACTTTTAATTATATAGATTTTAAATTGCCAATCATTACAAGTGGGCTTTCTGTTTCCCTGTGTAAGAAGGAACTGCAGATGCTGGTTTACACCGAAGATAGACACAAATTGCTGGAGTAACTCAGCAAAATCTCTGGAACAAAGGAATAGATGATGTTTGAGGTCTCGACCCAAAATATGACCTATTCCTTTTCTCCAGAGATGCTGCCTGGCCTCTGAGTTACTCCAGTATCATATGTCTATCTTCCTGTTTCCTTAACAGGCATGTTAATTCTTAACAACATATTCCTAAATCAAAATTTAACAGAACTGCGCTATTGGAAACCTGAATTAAGAAAGGATGTGTAATTTTCTGCCGGACAATGGGAACAGCAACGGACAAATAATTCAAACTATAGAACTTGGGAAGTACACAGAGCCAGGGATGGCACATTGCAGCCTCAGAGTGGGGGAAGAGGGGGGGAAGAAGGGGGGGGAGAGGGAGGGGGAGAGGGGGTTGAGATGGGGGAGAGAGGGGAGGAAGAGAGGCAGGAGGAGGAAGAGAGAGGAGGGAGGAAGAGAGAGGAGGGGGGAGAAAGAGGAGGGGGAAAGGGGGGTGAGAGAGGGGGAGGGGGGAGAGGGTGGGAAGGGAGAGTGGAAGGGGGAGAGTGGAAGAGAGCCGAGGAGGGAGAGAGGACGGGGGGGGGGGGGGTAGAGAGAGGAGCCGAGGCCCCCACCACCACTCCTGGAAATGCGTTCCAGGCCTCCTCCACTCTCTGTGTAATAAACTTGCCCCACACATCTCCATTAAATGTTCCCCTCTCACCTTGTAGCTACGCCCTCTAGTGTTGGACATTTCCACCCTGGAGAACATTTCTGATTATCAACCCTCTCTCTGCCTCTCATCATTTAATCTTCTATCAAGTTCTTAACTATCAAGATAACTTCTATCGTCTCCCCTCAACCTCTGACGTTCCGGAGAAAACAATCCAAGTCTATCCAAAGACACAAAAGCTGGAGTATCTCAGCGGGACAGGCAGCATCTCTGGAGAGAAGGAATGGGTGCTGTTTCGGGTCGAGACACTTCTTCAGACCTCGACCCGAAATGTCGCCCATTCCTTCTCGCCAGAGATGCTGCCTGTCCCGCTGAGTTACTCCAGCTTTTTGTGTCTATCTTCGGTTTAAACCAGCATAAGCAGTTCCTTCTTACTGAAGGCTATCCAACCCCTCCCTATAGCTGAAACCCTCCAATCTAGGCAGTGTTCTGGTAAAAATAATTCTTGAAGAAGTAACTGAGAAAGTTGATGAGGGCAAGGCTATACACATTGTCTATATGGACTTCAGAACGGCCATCTGCATGGTAGGCTGCTCGGGAAGGTAAGATCTCATGGGATCCAGGGAGAGCTAGCTGCTTTGATACAGAATTAGCTACATGGAGGTGTCAAGGAGAGAGCGTTCACGCTCTGTTTCCACCAATCTTTCTACCAGAAGCACAAGAAGCGACAAGACAGACACCATCGTATGCAGATGCCGAGAAGTGTGTCCAGCACTGGCAGAACATCTTCTAATCTTGTGTGTGGACTCGATAAGAAGAATAAGCTACATGGAAGGAAGCAGAGGATATTGGAGGAGGATTGTTTTTTGGATTGGAGACCTGTGATTGATGGTGTGCCTCAGGAATCAGTGCTGGGCCCATTGCTGCTTGTGGTTTATATCAACGATTTGGATGAGAATGTAGAAGGCATGATTAGTAAGTTTGCAGATGACACTATAGATGGTATTGTACATGCAATGATCCGCCATCTTGGAGGAACGGCTGCTAAACAGCGCCGTCCGTCAAATTCACTTTTTCTTTAGTTTTAGCGTTTTTTATTTCTTTGTTTGTTTGGGGGATTTTGACTTTTAATGTGGGGGGGTAAGGGGGAAACTATTTCTGGGTCCCTACCTGGTCGGTGAGGCAGCTTTTTCTCCAGGCTGCCTCGTCGACCCGTCCTCGTAGCCTACCAGCGGGCATGGAGTGCCGTTTCCTGACGGGGACCGCCCAGCACCTTCAGCTTCGGTGGCGGCACAGCGCTGGAGCGCTATCGTGGAGCGTAGCGGGCGATGCCTTGCCTGGGTCGCCGCGCTGGATCGACGCGCTGGAGCTCCGGTATGCGTTGACCGCCGAGATCAACACCTCCGGGCTGCCGGACTGCGGAGCGACCAGCCGCGGGCGGCGGCGTCGACTTTTACATCGGGAGCCTCGTGGCTCCAAATCGGCGCGGCCCTGTCGGCTTCAGGTGCCACGGACTCTGCTGGGAAACCGGCCGTTCCAGCCGCTGCGAGGACTCTCCAGACGGCCAGGAACATCGGGCCTCTGTAGAGGCAACTGTGGAGGCCTCATTGGGCCTGACTCTGGGGAGAACTGGGTTGGGGACTGGACTTTGTGCCTTCCCCCACTGTGGTGGTCATTGTGGGGGGATGATTTTTGTGTGCTGTACCTGTTAGTTTGTGTGCAAGATGGCGGTCGGAGGGGAGAGTGGACGCTGGTGCGAATTGGTCGCCGCTGCTCTCTCCTCAAATTGTGTTTCTTATTTTCTTTTTGTGCTTTTGAAATTGAATTCTGTCCTTGATTTGTGTACTGTGGTGTTTTTATATTTAATTTATTCCGATAATGTGTTTTGTATTTTTGTGATTCTATGCCTTGTAAGGTGTCCTTGGGTTTTAGAAAGGCGCCAGTAAATAAAATGAATTATTATTATTATTATTATAGTGCAGTTGGTTATGAGAAATTACAGCAGGATCTTGATCAGCTGGGCAAATGGCCAGAGGAACGGTGAATGGATTTTAATGCAGATAAGGGTGAGGTATTGCATGTTGGGAAGTTAAACAAGGGCAAGAGCTTTATGATGAATGGAAGGGTTTGGGGTAGTGTTCAGGGGAGCAAGGCGATCTAAAAGTTTATATTTCCCTGAAAATGGCATTACAATTGGATAGGCTTTTGGCTCATTGGCCTTTATCAGTCATAGTATTGAGTACAGACATTGAGACATTATGTTGCAGTTACAGTAAGAAGTTGGTGAGACCGCAATGGAGTACTGTGGTCACTCCGCTATAGGATGTCATTTAACTGGAAAGAATGCAGAGATGATTTACGACAATATTGCCAGGACTCGAGGGCCTGAGCTCCAGGGAGAAATTGGGCAAGCAAGGACATTAATGATTCAATGATACTTTGTTGACACATGTATCTAGGTACAGTAAAATGCTTTGTTTAGCATACACCCCAGCAACATCATGTAGCAGACCTCAGCTAGGCAGTACACAGGTGTTGCTACGTCTTGGTGCAGACAAAGCTACAAAAGTTCACCAAACATTCCTATCTACTGCCTGCCGCCACATGTGGCAGCAGAACCCAGCAGCACGCTAGGGGCACTTTACAGAAGCAAATTAACCTGCAAACCAACACGTCTTTGAGTGTGGGAGGAAATCAGAGCACCCAGACGAAACCCACGCAGTCACGGGGAATACATACAAACTCCATACCAGCAGCACCATAGGTCAGGATTGAACCTGGGTCTCTGGCGCTGTGGGGCAACAGATCTACCATCTGTGTTGCCTACAATTCTCTTCCATAGTATGGAAAAGAATACTATAATTCAGTGTACGATACCTAGTATGGGGAGAGTAGTGAAATTACATGGGTGTAAGACGCAGGTAGTTCATTTCAGTGCAAAATCGTGGTTTGTGACCTTCCTAGTTTCATGATGATTCTTTTAAAAGAAATGAAGCAAAGACGTCATTAAATGAACAACACCCATCGTTCATTGAACATAACAGCTATTCACAGAAAATAGACAATTGTAATTTAGGGGATTTTAGAACCACGAAACTCGAGTTTTAGATTAATCACTTTTCCGTGATAGAGGAAAGTACCAAGTTATGAACGCTACACTCTCTTACTTCCTGTTTCCTGTTTAAATTTTCCATGCTTTATCTTTCGATCTGGTTTTAATAACGTGCTTCCTTGTTATAAGAGTCATACAGCATGGAAATGTTCCCTTTGGTTCATCTCATCTGTGCATCTATGATGTCGATCCAAGCTAGTCCCATTTATCTCTCAATACCTTTTCTATTGATCTAAAAATGATCAAATTCAGTTTTTGATAGGCACAATGAACTGCAGATAGACACAAAAGGCTGGAGTAACTCAGCAGGACAGGCGCATCTCTGGAGAGAAGGAATAGGTGACGTTTCCGGTCGAGACCCTTCTTCAGACTGGTTAGGGATAAGGGAAACGAGAGATATAGATGATGATGTAGAGAGATAAAGAACAATGAATAAACGATATGCAAAAAAGTAACGATGATAAAGGAAACAGGCCATTGTTAGCTGTTTGTTGGGTGAAAACAAGAAGCTGGTGCGATTTGGGTGGGGGAGGGTTAGAGAGAGAGGGAATGCCGAGGCTACCTGGTGAGAGAAATCAATATTCATACGAACTGCAGAGCTGGCTTGATGAAAAAGACACAAAGTGTTGAAGTAACTCAGGGGGTCAGGCAGCATCTCTGGACAACATTAATAGGTGACGTTTTGGGTGGGGACTGAAGAAAGGTCCTATCTCGAAATGTCAACTATTCATGTTCTCCAGAGATGCTGCCTGACCCACTGAGTTATTCCAACACTTTGCATCCAGCTTTTGATAGAATTGGTAGCTTCTCGATTTAACATGGGATAAATTCAATCATCTGGTCATTTAAATGGTGTATGCAATAAGGGGATGGTGCTACTACCCACTCTACCTGGAATCTCTGTTAAATCGGACTTTATAATGCTGGTCCCAGCACACTGATGCAATCATAAAGAAGCACATCAGCGCCTCTACTTCCTGAGAAGATTACGGAAAGTCGGTATGTCAAGGAGGAGTCTCTGGAACTTCTACAGGTGTACAGTAGAGAGCATACTGATTGGTTGCATCGTGGCTTGGTTCGGTAACTTGAACATCCAGGAGCGGAAAAGATTGCAGAAAGTTGTGACCACTGCCCAGTCCATCATCGGCTCTGACCTCCCCACCATCGAAGGGATCTATCGCAGTCGCTGCCTCAAAAAGGCTGCCAACATCATCAAGGACCCACACCATCCTGGCCACACACTCATCTCTCCGTTGCCATCGGGAAGAAGGTACAGGAGCTTGAAATCTGGAACATCCAGGTTCAGGAACAGCTGCTTCCCCACAGCCATCAGGTTATTAAACTCGCCATCAAACAAACTCTGAACAATAACAGCCTATTGCACTTTATCTGTTTATTTATTGTGTATATATATGGTCTGAACCATATATATACTGAACTTTTATCTCCTGTTCTGTATTATGTTTACATATTCTGTTGTGCTGCAGCAAGCAAGAATTTCATCTGGGACACATGACAATAAAACACTCTTGACTAAATGTTATTCCCTTTATCACTGCAGATGGCTCAATGTAATCGCATATCGTTTTTCCACTGACTATAACCAACAAAATTTCATTGTAGCTCGGTACACATGACAATAAACTGAAATAAATAAATTAAACTTTGTGGCTCTGGGTGCTGAACTTCCTCCCAGTGTTTCTCATTCCCCATTCACAGCAGACCGCAAAACGTCACCGTAAAAGACAAGCACTGTTCATATCTTGCTGGGAGTAGCATATGTTCACTGTTCATTCCAATGAGATATCCCAGACCTGGACTCCTGTGGAGGAGAAAGTTCTTCACTTAGGAAGTGCCGAATCTTTGGAACCGTCCATCCCAAATTGCTGTGGAGGCTCGGTAATTGAAAATGGAGATCAATGGATTTCTGGATATTAAGGGAATCTAGGGATAAGGGATAGGCAAGAAAATGGGGCGCGATGGAAGATCAGGTATGAACTTGAATTGTAGAGAAAGCTTGGAGATTTTTATTTTTAAAACAGAAACTTTATTCAGAATAAAAAATATATATGAAACAAGATCATTGCAAAAGTTCATCCAACATTCTCAGTGTCTATACATTCATTAGTTTCGTATTCGGTAGTGTTCACAACTATCCTTAAACCAAGCATCCATGCCACTCATGTGACTCCCTGCGGTGATATCCCTCCATCTGTATCAACATATTATCTGACAGGATTTGTCCTGCCCCTAGATAGACGCAGAATGCTGGAGTAAATCAGCGGGTCAGACAGCATCTCTGGAGAAAAGGAATTGCTGACGTTTCCAGTCGAGACCCTTCCTCAGACTCCCCCTCCTCTTTTCCAGCTTTCTTCCCCCCCTCCTACTACTCCTCCCCCAATTAGTCAATTAGTCTGCAGAAGGGTCCCGAGCCTGAAAAGTCGCATATCCATGTTCTCCACAGATGCTGCCTGACTTGCTGAGTTACTCCTGCACTTTGTGTGGTTTTTTTTAGAGAAACAGGCCGTGTCTATGCCAACCAGTGGACACCCATCTGTTTTAACCCCATCGCCCGCCATTTGGGCCACAGTCTTCTATAACTGACTGACAACAACCCAACCTCCACCACCCACCCCAGCAGCAAAGATACTAGAGGAGCTGTATCTTTGCCCAGCAGTACATTGAAGATATTAGACCACTCTCTCTCTCTATATATATATATATATATAGTTCCCTCTATATATCTTACAATAAATCTACGTCCTCTCGTTGTATTAACAAACTCTAACTTACCAACAAAGGCAGAGAAGGACTGTCAAGTGTATAAAGCGTGTGGGAGAAGTATTCATTAGGGACTATCGACGGGAAGTGTTCATGAGAGTGGGTGTATGATGCACGATACACGATACACGATACACGATACTGGGAGCTTCAGGGTGAACTCAGCACCGCCCTAACTTCCCCAAGCAAGGCTGGGGAAATGAGACATTGTGAATGATTCAGCAGCCGCTGCGGGTGCCGGGGGTGGTGTTATTGTTGCTGCTGCCGCTGCCGCTGCCGGGGGAGTTCTTGCTTTTCCCAGTGTTGCTGGTGTCTAGGGAGTAGTTGGTGCCGGAGTTGGTGCAGCAGGTTCCCCGCTGAGGGAGCGGAGAGCGGGCCTGGTCGGGGTCGAGAGAGCGGCGGAGAACCAGGGGGGAGAGAGAGAGAGAGACTCGGCCCGGGAGAGACTTCCCCAGCCCGGGGCCCGGAGGCTTCTGGAGACCGGGTCGGGCCTACGGTCGGCGCCTCGCCTCGCCTCACCTCCAAGGTACTTATCCAACCCGAACGGTGAGTTTGGTTTAAGTGTTGCCTCAAAATGTCGGTTTTCTGCCAGTAAAGCTTTTATTTATTATGCCGGTAGTCATTAATCATGAGTTTGTCATTAATCATTAACCAAGAGTTTGGAGATTAATTTGGATGGGATGTGTTGGAGTGAAGGCGAGAGTCCTTGTTGTCTAGGTGATGCAGAAATTAATTTAGGGCCAGGGAGATGCCGTTTGCTGTAGACCTGTTGTAACGGTTAGTAAACTGCAGTAAATCAAAGGTAGACACAAAATGCTGGAGTAACTCAGCGGGACAGGAGAGAAGGAATGGATGACGTTTCTGGTCGAGATCCTTAAGTCTGAAGAAGAGTCTTGACCCAAAACGTCACCCATTCCTTCTCTCCAGAGATGCTGCCTGACCTGCTCAGTTACTCCAGCATTTTGTGTCTACCTTGTGTCAAAAAGTTGTGACCACTGCCCAGTCCATCACCGGCTTTGACCTCCCCACCGTCGAAGGGATCTATCGTAGTCGCTGCCTAAAAAAGGTAGCCAAAATCATCAAAGACCCACACCATCCTGGCCACACACTCATTTCACCATTGCCATCAGGAAGAAGGTACAGGAGCCTGAAAACTGTAACGTCCAGGTTCAGGAACAGTTTCTTCCTTACAGCCATCAGGCTCTTAAACACGACAACAAATAAGCTCTGAGCTCTGAACTGCAAAATACTTATTATAGGGGGGTTGCACGTAAGGTCACTGGGTCATAGGGCTTGACGCACGGAGCCGCTCAATCCATCTGGAGGACATACGTAACTTCTGGTACATGTTATTAATGCAAGAAATGCGTACTTTCCTACCTGTTAAAAAACGCCAAAATGCTGAATTTTTTCGCTGTAAAAAATTGTGGAAGTCGGGGTAAGTGTGAGAGACATGTACCCAACTTCAGAATTCCAAAAGTGAAGCGAAATGAAGGTAAAGAGAAGCGACAGCTGAAGGGACAACAGCAGCTAAAGTGCTTGGCGAACATTGGCCGTGCAGATATCGGAATTGAAAATATTGGGAATTATCGCGTTTGCTCGCTGCATTTCATAAACAGTAAGGCATTATTTGTTTTTTTCCTTGATTCCTTTGTTATCTAAAAAGTCTCAGAAGTGATAAATCTGGTTGTAAATTTTGCTTCAGAGGCGTTTTCTTTTTGTATGTAAAAACCCACTTGAGAACCATGGGCGATTTAAACATTTTACAGCCAGATTTATCCCTTCTGAAACTTTTTAGATGCCAATCAAGAAAAAACACAAATAATGCCTTAGTTGATGAAATGCAGTGAGCAAACGGCCAATGTTCGCCAAGCACTTTGACTGTTGTTGTCCCTTCAGCTCTCGCCGTAATTTCTCCTCACTTACCGTCATTTCTCCTCACTTTTTGAATTCTGAAGTAGGCTAAATGTCTCTCACGCTTATCCCGATTTCCATAATTATTTACAGCGCAAAAATTGACAATTTCGGCGGGTTTTAACGGGCCCGCTATGCTGTAAACAATGGTAAGTGCTTACCTGCAGCACTTGGCGTAGCGTAGCAACAGTATTGGGTCGTGACCCGACTGCCGTGTAACCTCCCTATTGCACTATATTTGTTATTTATTGAACTTTTTATTTTTTCTCTCTCTTCCCCTGTTCTGTACTATGTTTACATATTCACATATTCTGTTGTGCTGCAGCAAGTAAGAATTTCATTGTCCCATCCGGGCCATATAACAATAAAACACTCTTGACCCTCGATTAAAACCAGCATCTGCAGTTCTTTCCTGCAGTAAATCAAGGCTGGCTGGGAGGCTGGAATTTGTGTGCCATCACAGTCTCTCGAAGCACTACATGACAGTGAATGTCAGAGCCACTGGACGGTGCTGTACTTTTTTTTGTAATATAGAAAACATTAATCGAGTTCATTTTTGGAAGCTTGACATAAAATTTACATGTGTGTCAAATTAGGAAAAATCTTATTTTGCATGTTCATTGCAGCTTTTTGTTTTAGACTTGTCAGAAATAGTTAAGGGGTAGTCCCATTAATAGTTCTAAAGAAAATGTCACAGAAAATGTTTTGAAAAGCTCATGAAATGCTTGTCTTTCTATATGTGTTTTTTTTTGGTTTGATTGAAAGATACAGTCCACGCTGACCATTGATCATCCGTTCACACTAGTTCTATGTTATCTCACTTTCGCATCCACTCCCTACACACTCAGGGCAATTTTAAAGAGGCCAATTAACATACAGGTCCGTACGTCTTTGAGATGTGGGAGGAAACCGGAGCACCCGAAGGAAATCCACACGGTCACACAGAGTATGTGCAAACTCCACATGGATAGCACCCGAGGTCAGGATTTAACCTGGGTCTCTGCCGCTGTGAGCCAGTGGCTCTACCAGAGGCACCACTCTGCAGCTGCCCCTAAAAGTGAGATTCAAACGTTGCAGAAACCTAGGATTGAAGCAGGGAACTTAGATCTGTAGACTTCCAACTGAATGATTTTGTCTCTGTATCTTATCAGCAGTATCAGTATTGTGGGTGGAGCATCATCTTCAAACTTCTCACCTAGAATGACTCGCATTTATTCTTAAATTGTAAATGTGTACAACTGCTGCAATGGAAACATTAACAGAAAATGCTGGAAAAACTCAGGCAGCAACTGTGGGGAAGAAAGGTTGACTCTTTCTCTCTCCACAAATGCAGTTTTGACTTACTGTGTTTTTCAAACATGTTCTGTTTTTATTTGCTCTTCTGCAAAGTTGGCATGTACTAGATGGTCCAATGGCCTCCTACGCTGCATAATAACTATCCGATATGGCAAGTGATACTACAGCTATATAAATACATGGCTCTCTGGGGCACTTTTGTGATTATTACGGGGAATTTGGAAGAGAAGTTGTTGCAAGATGATTGTTCAGCAATAATTTGATAAATGAGACAACCTTGAGCAAACAAATCAAGGAGTAGAATCAATTTTTGGGTGGAGGGAGCTAAACACAGCAGAAGGCAGAAGACTTTGGTAGCATTAGATGAGAAACTGCAGATGCTCCATATAAAAAGAGACACTAAGTGCTGGAGTAACTCACGCAGCATCTCTGGAGAGTATGGATAGGTGACATTTTGGGTTGGGACCCTTGTCGGGTCAGGAGTAACCTACAGGGTCTCAATTTTGTGATAATGCAGCCTTTATACAAAGTAGAGTAGGGTATTGTGAAGTAGTTTTGAGTACCGTACCTTAGGAGGAATGTAGCGTCATACAGCATAGAAACAGACCCCTCTGCCCAATTTGCCCATGCTGACCAAGATGCCCCATCTACACTAGTCCTTATCTGCCCACATTTGGCTCGTATCCCTCTAAACCTTTCCAATCTCTGTACCTTTCCAAAAGTAATTTTAATTATGTTATAGTACTTGCCTCAACTACCTCCTCTGGCAGCTTGTTACATATACTTACAACCCTCTATGATGCCTCTCAGGTTCCTATTGAATCTTTCCCCTCTTGCCTTAAACCTGTCTCCTAGTTCTTGATTTCCCTACACTGGGGGAAAAAGACTGTACATTTAACCTAACTCTGAGGGGAAGAATCTGAAGAAGGGTCTTGACTCGAAACATCACCCATCCTTTTTCTCCAGAGATGCTGCCGACCCAATGAGTTACTCCAACACTTTGTGTCAACCTTCATCCTATAGTAAGGTGACCAAAACTGAACACAATACTTCAAATGTAGCTTCACCAACATTGAAATTAATAAGGAGATGGTCTTGGGGCACTTGAAGAGCATTGAGGTGGATGGGATCTTAAATGCCACTATCTGCCTCTAGCACTAACTCTGACAGTGCGTTCCAGGCACACAACACCCTCTGTCACAAAAGACTTGGCTTGCAGCAACATGACTTCCTGAACCAAGACATCTCCATTAACTGTCCCATGTTCCCCAGTCTTCATGGCTTTCTCCAGGGTAAAAACATAGGAGAAATACTTATTGTGCACCTTGCCCATCTCCTATGGTTGCACACTGAGATTTATGAGGGGCCCTATTTTTTCTCTAGTTACCCTCCTTTCCCTAATGTACATAAAATCTCTCTGGATTTTCCTTAATATTATCTGCCAGAGCTAACCCCTGGCCTCTCGTTGCTCTCCTGATTTTTAATGAGTCCTTAAGAATCTACTCAGTTCCCAAAACTCCTCCAGGGATACACTTGATCCCAGCTGCCGGTATCTGTCCCATGTCGCCTCCTTTTCCTGACCAGATCCTCAATTTCTACCATCATCCAAGCTTTGTTACAGCCACCTGCCTTGCCCTTCACTCTAACATGAACACGCATGCACTGAACTCTTATCACCACACATTTTAAAAACATCCTACTTTCCAGACATTGACACAAAGTGCTGGAGTAATTCAGCGGGTCAGGCAGCATCTCTGGAGAACATGGATGTGACATTTTGGGTCGAGAGCCTTCTTCCCACATTACTTCAGATGTTTCAGGTCCCGACCCGAGATGTCAGCAATCTATCTTGTCCAGAGATGCTGCCTAAACCACTGAGTTACTCCAGCACGTTGTGTCTATCTTTGGTATAAGCTGGCATCTGCAGTCCATTATTATTACCACTTTCCAGACGTTTGTTTGCCTGCAAATAACCTACTCCAATCAACTTGAGCAATTTCCTGTCTAATACCATTAAAGTTGGCATTGCCTCAATTCAAAAATGTACCTTGTGGATCCGCCCTGTCTTTCAATATTGTATCTTTAGAGAGAGTGTAGCATAGATTTACACAGAAGCACAACTATTAGCTACGCACTAATTATGAAAAATTAGACAATCCTGGCTTGTGTTCCTTAGATTTGTTTTAATGTCAACAGGTAAATTCATAAACGTTTATATTGTATTGTGGACAAACTGAAAGAATAGATAGAACGTGGTGTAGGACAGCACAGGAACACCCCTGTGGACCACGATGTCCTTGCTGAACATGATGACAACTTAAACTAATCATTTTTGCCTGTGCATGGTCCATATTGCTCAATTCCCTGCCTGTTTAAAATTCTTAATAAAAATAATAATTTAAAAAAAAACACGGACCTTGCCTGTTACACCATGACTTCCTCAACCATATTATTCTTGCCCTCATCTGTCGGGCATTGAGTATGAGTCGGGAAGTCATGATGCAGCTATATAGAACTTTGGTTAGGCTGCATTTGGAGTTTTGTGTGCAGTTCTGGTCGCCCCATTACAGGAAGGATGTGGAGGCTTTGGTGAGAGTGCAGCAGAGCTTTAACAGAATGCTGCCAGGTTTAGAAGGTGTTAGTTATAAGGAGACATTGGACAAATTGGATTGTTTTCTCTAGAACGTCAGAAGTTGAGAGGAGATCTACTAGAACTATATAATCACGTGAGGCATTGATAAGATAGATCAAATCTTTTTTCCAGGATGGAAATAGGCATAGTTTTTGGTGAGGGTTTAAAGAATATGTGCAGGACAAAGTTTTTTTTTAACACAAAGTGGTGGGCACACGTGGATATGAGGGGATATGCATCACATGCAGGCAGAGGAGATTAGTTTAACATGGTATCATGTTCGGCATGGACTTTGTGGGCTGAAGGGTTTGTTTCTGTCCTGTATTACATTCTGTTGAGACCCATATGGTCTCTCAGCTGGAAGCTGAGGACCCCATATTGCTCTCTTGATGAAGGGGATTGTGCCCTGGTGTTCGAGCCAATATATTTCCATTATGTTAGCATTATTAAATTGTAGTTCCTGGGAGTTATTCTGCTCTGTCATGTTGCCTATATTACTGCAGTGACTGTACTTCAAAGTACCCTAAATCTATAAAGTCGTTGAATACCCCGAGGTTGTGAAAGATGCAATATAGAGAGAAGTTAATGGAGAATAAAGTATGCTGTTATAATGGAACTTCCCATTAAAGGTCATCAGAAGAGGGAAGTGGCCAGAGAAACATACTGTGGTTGAATCTTGCAGAACCTGTCATAATATTTCCGTCATACTTCCATTGCTTAACTCTTCGAGTTGCACTTTACTGTGCATCAATTAGTTTCATAGAGCCGTCCAGCACAGAAATGTGCCTTTCAGCCCACCTAAGATAGACAAAAAAATGCTGGAGTAACTCAGTGGGTGAGGCAGCATCTCTGGAGAAAAGGAATGGACGACGTTTTGGGTCGAGGCCATTTTTCAGACTAAGAATCAGGTGAGAGGGAAACTAGAGGTATGGAAATGTGCAGAACAAATCAGAGCCAGCACTGACAGACAAAGAGCCCACAATGGTCCATTGTTGGCTGTGGAGGAAATGATAACGAGGGGAAACAAACAATAAACTAGCAGGACGAGTAGGGTGAGGGACAGAATGAAGAGAGGGGGAATGCAAGGATTATTTGGCACAAAGTGGTACTTGACACATTGGGCATGTCCAATTTACCTGCATTACACCATATCCCCCTAAACCCTTCCTGCCCAATATGGGTACATTTCTGAGTGATTTTATGTTGTTGAAACGCATGCTGCTTCTGTATTTCCTATTATGAAGGTTCACCGGAGACCCCATTGCAATTCCTGACAAATGAAATAGTTGAGTGAGTGGAAGATTAATACATTGAGAGAAAGATACTCAACAGTTAAGATTCCCTGCTCTAATGAACTTTCATGTGAGGAAGTACCACAACATTATATACTTAATTACTTTCCCTTTCTTAGTACGCACTCAGTATTCTCATTACTGAATACAGCTTTATTTTCATCCAGCAACAAAAATATTAGTAACCTGGCATATAAAGTTTAGTTTAGAGATACAGCATGGAAACAAGCCCTTTGGCCCACCGAGTCCGCGCCGACCAGCAATCCTTGCACATTAACGCTATCCAACACAACCTAGGGACAATTTACAATTTTACCAAAGCCAATTAGCCTACAGTCCTGTACTTCTTTAGAGTGTGGGAGGAAACTGGAGGACCCAGAGAAACGGGGAGAAGATACAAACTCCATAAAGACAGCACCCAAAGTCAGGATCAAACCCGGGTCTCTGGTGCTGTAAGGCAGCAACTCTACTGCTGCACCACCGTGCTGCCCTCTAAATATAACACGGCCTATCTAACAAATTAAGAGGCTGACAGGAATCCTGGAATCTTCACAAGTGAGAATTCACACTAATAATCCGGTCAGCAAACAAGAGTATATATTGCTGGGAATCATAATAGAAACATAGAAAATAGGTGCAGGAGTAGGCCATTCGGCCCTTCGAGCCTGCACTGCCATTCAATATGATCATGGCTGATCATCCAACTCAGTATCCTGTACCTGCCTTCTCTCCTTACCCCCTGATACCTTTAGCCACAAGGGCCACATCTAACTCCCTCTTAAATATAGCCAATGAACTGGCATCAACTACCTTCTGTGGCAGAGAATTCCAGAGATTCACCACTCTCTGTGTGAAAAATGTTTTTCTCATCTCGGTCCTAATAGATTTCCCCCTTATCCTTAAACTGTGACCCCTTGTTCTGGATTTCCCCAACATCGGGAACTATCTTCCTGCATCTAGCTTGTTCAACCCCTTAAGAATTTTGTAAATTTCTATAAGATCCCCCCTCAATCTTCTAAATTCTAGCGAGTACAAGCCAAGTCTATCCAGTCTTTCTTCATATGAAAGTCCTGTCATCCCAGGAATCAGTCTGGTGAACCTTCTCTGTACTCCCTCTATGGCAAGAATGTCTTTCCTCAGATTAGGAGACAAAAACTGTATGCAATACTCCAGGTGTGGTCTCACCAAGACCCTGTACAACTGCAGTAGAACCTCCCTGCTCCTATACTCAAATCCTTTTGCTATGAATGCTAACATACCATTCGCTTTCTTCACTGCCTGCTGCACCTGCATGCCTACTTTCAATGACTGGTGTACTATGACACCCAGGTCTCGTTGCATCTCCCCTTTTCCTAATCGACCACCATTCAGATAATAGTCTGCTTTCCTGTTTTTGCCACCAAAGTGGATAACCTCACATTTATCCACATTATACTGCATCTGCCATGCATTTTCCCACTCACCCAACCTATCCAAGTCACCTTGCAGCCTCCTAGCATCCTCCTCACAGCTAACACTGCCCCCAGCTTCGTGTCATCCGCAAACTTGGAGATGTTGCATTCAATTCCCTCGTCCAAATCATTAATATATATTGTAAATAGCTGGGGTCCCAGCACTGAGCCTTGCGGTACCCCACTAGTCACTGCCTGCCATTCTGAAAAGGACCCGTTTACTCCTACTCTTTGCTTCCTGTCTGCCAGCCAGTTCTCTATCCACATCAATACTGAACCCGCAATACCGTGTGCTTTAAGTTTGTATACTAATCTCTTATGTGTGACCTTGTCGAAAGCCTTCTGAAAGTCCAGATATAACACATCCACTGGTTCTCCCTTAACCACTCTACTAGTAACATCCTCGAAAAATTCTATAAGATTCGTCAGACATGATTTACCTTTCATAAATCCATGCTGACTTTGTCCAATGATTTCACCACTTTCCAAATGTGCTGCTATCCCATATTTAATAACTGACTCTAGCAGTTTCCCCACTACCGATGTTAGACTAACTGGTCTGTAATTCCCCATTTTCTCTCTCCCTCTCTTTTTAAAAAGTGGGGTTACATTAGCTACCCTCCAATCCTCAGGAACTACTCCAGAATCAAAAGAGTTTTGAAAAATTATCACTAATGCATCCACTATTTCTGGGGCTACTTCCTTAAGTACTCTGGGATGCAGCCTATCTGGCCCTGGGGATTTATCGGCCTTTAATCCATTCAATTTACCTAACACCACTTCCCGGCTAACCTGGAATTCACTGAGTTCCTCCATCTCATTTGACCCCCAATCCCCTGCTATTTCCGTCAGATTATTTATGTCTTCCTAAGTGAAGACAGAACCAAAGTAGTTATTCAATTGGTCTGCCATGCCCTTGTTCCCCATGATCAATTCACCTGTTTCTGACTGCAAGGGTCCTACATTTGTTTTAACTAATCTTTTTCTCTTCACATATCTATAAAAACTTTTGCAGTTAGTTTTTATGTTCCCTGCCAGTTTTCTTTCATAATCTATTTTCCCTTTCCTAATTATGCCCTTTGTCCTCCTTTGCTGGACTCTGAATTTCTCCCAGTCCTCTGGTAGGCTGCTTTTTCTGGCTAATTTGTATGCTTCATCTTTTGTTTTGATACTATCCCTGATTTCCCTTGTTATCCACGGATGCACTACCTTCCCTGATTTATTCTTTTGCCAAACTGGGATTAACAATTGTTGTAGTTCATCCATGCAGCCTTTAAATGCCTTCCATTGCATATCCACCGTCAACTATTTAAGAATCAATCGCCAGTCTATCTTGGCCAATTCACGTCTCATACCCTCAACGTTACCTTTCTTTAAGTTCAGAACCCTTGTTTCTGAATTAATTATGTCACTCTCCATCCTAATGAAGAACTCAACCATATTATGGTCACTCTTGCCCAAGGGGCCACACACAACAAGACTGCTAACTAACCCTTCCTCATTACTCAATACCCAGTCTAGCATAGCCTGCTCTCTCGTTGGTTCCTCTACTTGTTGGTTTAGAAAACTATCCCGCATACATTCCAAGAAATCCTCTTCCTCAGCACCCCTGCCAATTTGATTCACCCAATCTATATGTAGATTGAAGTCACCCATTATAACTGTTTTACCTTTGTTGCACGCATTTCTAATTTCCTGTTTGATGCCATCCCCAACTCCACTACTACTGTTAGGTGGCCTGTACACAACACCCACTAGCGTTTTCTGCCCCTTAGTGTTTCGCAGCTCTACCCATATCGATTCCACATCCAACAAGCTAATGTCCTTCCTTTCTATTGCGTTAATCTCCTCTCTAACCAGCAACGCTACCCCACCTCCTTTTCCTTTCTGTCTATCCCTCCTGAATATTGAATATCCCTGGATGTTCAGCTCCCAGCCTTGGTCACCCTGTAGCCATATCTCTGTGATCCCAACTATATCATAGTCATTAATAGCTATCTGCACATTCAACTCATCCACCTTATTACGAACGCTCCTTGCATTGAGACACAAAGCCTTCAGGCTTGTTTTTACAACACTCTTACCACTTATACAATTATGTTGAAAAGTGGCCCTTTTTGATTTTTGCCCTGGATTTGTCTGCCTGCCACTTTTACTTTTCACCTTGCTACCTACCCTAATTTTACACCTCTCTCTGCTCACACATTTAAGAAACCCTTTCCTTTTAACCATCCTCGACTATCCCATTTGACACCCCACCCTTATTCAGTTTAAAACCACCCGTGTAGCACTGGCAAACCTGCCTGCCAGAATGCTGGTCCCCCACCTGTTAAGATGCAATCCGTCCCTTTTGTACAGTTCCCCCTTACTCCAAAACAGATCCCAGTGATCTATGAATCTAAATCCCTGCCCCGTGCACCAGTTCCTCAGCCACACATTCAGGTCCCGTATCTCCCTGTTCCTGCTCTCGCCAGCACGAGGAACTGGAAGCAAACCGGAGATAACAACCCTGGAGGTCCTGTTTTTCAGCATTTTTCCGAGCTCTCTAAAGTCACGCTGCAGAATATTCATCCCCTTCTTTCCGACACCATTTGTGCCGACATGCACTGCCATTTCCGGCTGTTCACCTTCGCCCTTGAGGATTTTCTGCACTCTGTCCGTGACATCCTGGATCCTGGCACCAGGAAGGCAGCACACCATCCTCGAATCCCGTCTGTTGCCGCAGAAACCCCTGTCCGTGCCTCTCACAATGGAGTCTCCAACTACAATGGCGTTGCCTGACGTTGGCCTCTGGTTTTGGCTCAACAACCCTTTTTGCTTGGCAAGCCAGTCCGCCGCTCAGTGTAATAACGTCTTTTGTCCCGACAGCTTCTAAGTGGGTGAACCTGTTCACAAGAGGTACAACACCCGGGGACGTTTGCATTCCATGCTTCCCTCCCTTTCTCACCATCACCCACCTTCTCTCTTCCAGTACCTTAGGTGTAACAATCTTACTGTAGGACTTGTCGAGGAACGACTCCGTTTTTCGGACGAACCTGAGGTCATCCACTTGCTTCTCCAGTTCCCCAACACGGTCCTTCAGGAGCTGTACCTGGATGCACTTCTCACATTTGTAGCTGTCAGAGGCACCAGCAGTGTCCTTGACCTCCCACATACTGCAAGCATCACACTGAATCAGCTTGCCTGACATCTCCTTCTTTCGTCTCTCCCTCTCCAGCGTTTTGTGTAGCCTCCTCTCAGAAGACTCTCGAGCCAAAGACTCACACTTTTCTCACAGGGCCGCTCCCTCACTGCCGCTCCCTAAGAGCTGTCTTGCTTATATTGACTGATAAATTGCCTAATTTACCAATTTACAAACCAAATTCCGCAGTTTTCAACTGTTTTCCCCCTCTGACTCACTTCTAACTCTCCTCCCACTCGGGCTAGAGCCAATCAGTGTTTTCTCCTGCTCCTCTTTGTTGATATAACTGCTAAAGAAAATGTATCTAGAATGGACAAAGAAATTTGATCTTAAATTCCTTGGTGTTTTAGTAGTCCACAATCCATAATCGCTTGTAGTAAGTATTCCTCTCAGCCATATGCCAGATCTCGTTTTTGTTTATTCATGGCATGTTTGTATAGGGGCAGCATAGCAGTGCAGTGGTAGAGTTGCTGTCTTAGAGCGCCGCACACACGGGTTCGATCCTGACTACGGGTGTGTTTGTACGGAGTTTGTATGTTCTCCCCGTGACATTGTGGGTTTTCCCCGGGTGTTCCGGCTCCCTCCCACACTCTAAAGACATACAGGTTTGTAGGTTGGTTTGCTTCTGTAAATTGTAAATTGTCCCTAGTGTGTAGGATAGTGCCTGTGTACGGGGTGATCGCTGGTTGGCGTGAACTCGGTTGGCCGTAGGGCCTGTTTCCACACTGTATAATCTAAAGTCTAAATGTCTACGGTAAACTGGTAAGGTCATTAATTATTACCCATCCATAATTGTCATGATAAGGTGAAGGAGAGCTGCTTTCTTGAACCAAATGTAACATGCTACAGAAGTTAGATGAAAGATGCTGGAGTAACTCAGCGGGTCAGGCAGCATCTCTGGAGAACATGGATAGGTGACTTTGTTTCAGTTAAATATCAACCATTTTTCTGCTCCTGTTTGGGTATGTAGCTACATCGAACAGCAAATTTCCATTCCCAAAGGACATTCCCCGACCATTGAACAGCAAGCTTGTGCTGCAAGGAACTACTCGATCGCTGAAAATCGAACTCCTGTTGAAATGGAAAATGTTAGAAATACTCAGCAGGTCATGCAATGTCTGTGGAAAAATAATCCATGGGACTTGACTATTGACCCCAAAGAACCACACTGCCAAATTAATAACTAGGAGGCCATTGTCACCAGAGTTCCAAGTATTATTTTTCTAGTTTCTAAAATATAAATGATGCATAATATTTCTTTATAACGTGTCAATTCACTGACTCATACCGTCCCTTAGCTGCACATTTCACATGTAACGTCCTGAGATGGCAGGCTTTAATGGGAATCTGCATATATGACATCTACTGTGTTACTCTCCTCCACCATTTCTGTTAACGGCGTTGCTTTTAAAAATTATTTTCTTCATTTCCAGGTGTTGTTCTATTACTTTTAGAATGGTGCATACAGTGGATTCAGAAAGTATTCAGACCTCTTCACTTCTTCCACATTTTGTTAAGTTACAGCCTTATTTTAAAATGGATTAAATTCATATTTTTTATCATCAATCTACAAACAATACCCCAGAATGAAGAAGTGAAAACAGGTGTTTAGAAATGTTTGCAAAGTAAATAAAAAGAAATAACTGAAATATCACATTTACATAAGTATTCAGACCCTTTGCTATGACACTCAAAATTGAGCTTAGGTTCATCCTGTTTCCATTGATTATCCTTGAGATGTTTCTACAACTTGATTGGAGTCCATCAGTGGTAAATTAAATTGATTGGACATGATTTGGAAAGGCACGCACCTGTCTAAATAAGGTCCCACAGTTGGTAGTGCATGTCAGAGCATAAACCAAGCCATGAAGACGAAGGAATTGTCCGTTGACCTCCGAGACAGGATTGTGTAGAGACACAGATCTGGGGACGGGTATAAAACAATTTCTGCAGCATTGCAGGTCCCGAAGAGCACAGTGGCCTCCGTCATTCTTAAATGGAAGAACTTTGGAACCACTAGGACTCTTCATAGAGCTGGCCGCCCAGCCAAACTGAACAATCGGGGAAGAAGGGCTTGGTCAGGGAGGTGACCAAGAACCCGATGGTCACTCTGACAGAGCTCCAGAGTTCCTCTGTGGAGATGGGAGAACCTTCCAGAAGGACAACTATATCTGCAGCGCTCCACCAATCAGGCCTTTATGGTAGAGTGGCCAGACTGAAGCCACTCCTCAGTAAAAGGCACATGACAGCCCGCTTGGAGTTTGCCAAAAGGCACCTAACGGATTCTCTGGTCAGATGAAACCAAGATTGAACTCTTTGGCCTGAATGCCAAGCGTCACGTCTAGAGGAAACCGGGCACCGCTCATCACCTGGCCAATACCATACCTACGGTGAAGCATGGTGGTGGCAGCATCATGCTGTGGGGATGTTTTTCAGTGGCAGGAACTGGGAGACTAGTCAGGATTGTGGGAAAGATGAAGGAGCAAAGTACAGAGAGATCCTTGATGAAAACCTGCTCCAGAACTTTCTGGACCTCAGACTGGGGCGGAGGTTCACCTTCCAACAGGACAATGACCCTAAGCACACAGCCAATACAACACAGGAGTGGCTTCATGACAAGTCTGTGAATGTCTTTGACTGGCCCAGCCAGAGTCCGGACTTGAACCTGATCGAACATCTCTGGAGGGACCTGAAAATAACTGTGCATTGACACTTCCCATTCAATCTGACAGAGCTTGAGAGAATCTGAAGAGAAGAATGGGAGAAATTACCTAAATATAGGTGTGCCCAGCTTGTAGCGTCATACCATACTATATAAATCCCATCCATTATACCCAAGAAGACTTGAGGCTGTAATCGCTGCCAAGGGTGCCTCAACAACGTACTGAGTAAAGGGTCTGAATACTTATGTAAATGCAATATTTCAGTTAATTCTTTTTAATTACTTTGCAAAAATGTCTAAACACCTGTTTTTGCTTTATTATTCTGGGGTATTGTGTGTAGACTGTTGATAAAAAAAGAATAATTTCATCCATTTTAGAATAAGGATGTAACGTAACAAAATGTGGAAAAAGTGAAGGGGTCTGAATACTTTCTGAATGCACTGTTTTCTGTACCCATCAAAGATGTCAATAGAGTGGTATCAATATCTGCAAATTATACTAACATACGAGTTATAGTGAGAACTTTAGAAAAACAAGGGGCTTGCCATGACTATAAGATGAGAAAATGGAAAATCTGCAGTAGGAATCCAATATTGTTAAGTGTGAAGAGTGTTTAAAGGGAAACTCCATTCACTGGAGTTTAGAAGGATTCACTGGAGTTTAGAAGGATGAGGGGGGATTTTATAGAAACATATAAAAGGACTGGACAAGCTAGATGCAGGAAAAATGTTCCCAATGTTGGGCGAGTCCAGAACCAGGGTCACAGTCTTAGAATAAAGGGGAGGTCATTTAAGACTGAGGTGAAAAAAAACTTTTTCATCCAGAGAGTTGTGAGTTTATGGAATTCCCTGCCACAGAGGGCAGTGGAGGCGAAGTCACTGGATGGATTTAAGAGAGAGTTAGATAGAGCTCTAGGGGCTAGTGGAGTCAAGGGATATGGGGAGAAGGCAGGCACGGGTTATTGATAGGGGACGAGCAGCCATGATCACAATGAATGGCAGTGCTGGGTCGAAGGGCCGAATGGCCTCCTCCTGCATCTATTTTGTATTTCTATGAAATCTGACTATTCATTAACTATGAATATGCTTGGTGCTGTGCTGGAGGCGAGTGTGTTGAGAATATAAGTTCATTGGACATTAAAGAGAGCAACTCGTGTTAATAAGGATGCATACTGGGAGCGAATCGAATTCTAGGTTTTAGGAGATATAAAATAGAAATACCCAGAGGCAGTGATAATATTTATAATAAATAGAAAAAACTTAAAGAGGTTTGGGTAGCAGAATTGATTAGATATTCCTGTGCATTGCATGTGGAAGAGTTATATAGATGTAACAGCTGGGAATATAGGGACAGAGTTAGACCATTCATCATGTTGACCATTCAGTTAGCTCATATATTTTCATTAACTTGTTCTCTCTCACAAGCCCATCAACTGTCCTGATTCTCATGCCATGCCCATCTTTGGAATATGAAAGGAAACCAGAATGCCTAGGCATTTAAAAGGAGCAGATGCAAACACCACCCAGTCAGCACCCAAACTAAGGATTGAACCAGTGTCTGTGGACCTGTAATAACCACACAGCCACCATGCTGATGTTAGATCATAATTAATTAGTACTTTAAATTGATGTGACTAAATACCTTAACTTAACTTAAATATGTTAACTTTTTTTTAAAACAGAATTCCATTAACATAGGTGAGGGGAAAGATTTAATAGAAATCTGAGGGGTGACTTTTTCCACACAGTGGGTATATGGAACCAGCAGCCAGAGGAGGTAGTTGAGGCAGGTACTACAACAAGTTAAAAAATATATTTGGACGTACATAGAAAGGTTTCGAGGGATATGGGCCAAACACAGGCAGGTGGGGCTAGTGTAGATGGGGCATCTTGGTCGGCATGGGCCAGTTGGGCCAAAGGGCCTGTTTCCTTGCTGTATGATTCTACCAGTTTTGAAGTCTCCACTTTTATACCTTGTTCTAAATGGGCTGGAATTTGCTGAGAAATGTTGGTACTTGCGCACGGAATATCCAGGACTTTTCCACAGAAGTGTCATTACGTTCAAGATTCCTGCCTGCCAGTGTAAGACTTGAAGCTCATGGCTGCTTTGTACTGCATTCTCTTGGCTGCGTCTGATTTTGAACACCTCAGCTGCTCTGTGCCTGGGGGCCCACATGATGCCAATTTGGCTCAACTGGCCCATGCTTGCCGTTTACAGCTGGCATCAAACAAGTTAATGATAGAAAATCTGGAAAAGATAAGTTCATACTAGTTGCATGTCAGTGGCTAATCGCTCTGGCCGCTTGCTTCTGGCCCTGATGACAGCACCCTTTCCCTTGGATGCCGCTCTGATCCCTATCACTGGCTGATAGGCGAGGAGAGGCCAATCCCCAGCTTCATTGCTAACATCATTAGGCAACTGAATTATCCTACCACAACCAGTGAGCAGTGCTGAACTACTATCTACCTCTTTGATGACCCTCGGACTATCCTTGACCGGACCTTGCTGGCTTTACCTTGCACTGAATGTTATTCCCTTATCATGTATCTATACACTGTAAATCGATTATTGTAATCGTGTATTATCTTTCTGCTGACTGGTTAGCACGCAACAATAACAGGGCTGCCAAATCTCACGCTTTCAGCGTGAGAATCACGCCTTGGAGCAAATTCTCACGCCCTCACGCTCATGACCGAGTTCTCACGCTGAGTTCAGTCCCTGCACAGTTTGTCCCTTTGCGCCGCGTGCCAGGGATCTGCACGGTCTGGCGAAGCGCATCGGTTGACGCTGTGAGTGACGTCGCGTCTCTTCTCTCTTGGTTGGATGTGCAGCCGCCGGGTGTCAGCAGCTCTATGTGCCGGCTGTGAGCGCTGCGCTGCCGGCTGCCGCTGCTGCCTCGCTCCCTCCCTCCCTCCCTGCCTCCTGCCCTTCAACTCACACGGCAGCGCCAGCGCCGCAATCCACGCTACACCGTGCCCGCCAGACTCCCCATTGGGCGGCTGGGAAGAGAGAGAGAGAGAGAGAGAGAGGGAAAAAAAAGGGAGGGATGGAGGCAAAGCGAGACAAGGGGAGGGAATGTAGAAAGGGGATGAAGGAAGGAAAGAGGGAGGGGGAGGGAAGGATGGGGGCAGGAGGGAGGAAGGGGTGGATTGAGGGAGGGGGAAGAAAATGTGTGTGTGTGTGCTTGTGTGTCTGTCTCCCTGTGTGTCTCACTGTGTGTGTGTCTCACTGTGTGTGTGTGTCTCCCTATGTGTGTGTGTCTCCCCGTGTTTGTTTGTCTCCCTGTGTGTGTGTGTCTCCCTGTGTGTGTGTGTCTCCCTGTGTGTGTGTGTCTCCCTGTGTGTATGTGTGTCTGTGTGTGTGTGTGTGTGTCTGTCTCCCTGTGTGTGTGTGCGTGTGTCTCCCTTTGTGTATGTGTCTCCCTGTGTGTCTGTTGTCACATCCTGGCCTTAGACAGGGCTGCCAACTGTCACGCTTTGAGCATGAGAGTCACGCATTTCAGCCAATGCTCACGCTGATGACAGAATTCTCACGCTGTCTTCAGTCCCTGCACAGTTTGTCTCTTTTGCGCCACATCACAGCGACCTGTGCAGTCTGGGGAAGCGCGTCAGCTGCCGGCTGTGGGTGACGTCATTTCTCTTCTCTTCTTTCTTGGTTGGATGTGCAGCCGCCGACAACATGAAGCAGCCCGAGATAGAACTAACCAGGTGAATTGGTTGTAAAACATGGGGGGGACCACAATGAGGCCAAACATCTAGGACAGGGTTCGGCAACCTACGGCACACGGGCCGAATCCGGCCCATAACCCGAAAAACCACGTGTTTTTTTTCAATTCGTTTTCGCGGGGTCGGGGCAGGCGAGCCAACCTGAGAACTGCAGCAAGTCCCTGGGACGCGAGCTGATCTGGGAACGGCAGCCAGTCCCTGGGCACGCAGAATGCCAACTTGATCATTATGGACAAATTGGGCCAGCCATGTACATGTTGTATAACTCTGACTCTATGCAGATCTGAATGGGCTTAGAATGACCATTTAAGCAAAATTGCCCTCACTTTCCCCATTTTGATTCTTGAGATTAATATCCCTTTGCTCTGTTAACAGCGTTAAAGTACTTATGAGGTAGAGTCAGGAAAGGGAACATGTTATTTTTTTTTAGTTTGCTTTAATTTGTTAGTTGATTTTTTGTTGACTGCCATAATTTCTGAAATGGTCTTAATGTAACTTAACTGTTATAAAGCAGTAATAAGTGATTTTTCTCCAAACAATTGGAACTTGCATAAAATGTTTGCATTATTAGCAGGGCTGCTAACTCTCACTCATTGAGCGTGAGACTCACGCATTTCACAAAATTCTCATGCTCACGCTGATCACAAAATTATATAATGAGAATAGGACCTGTTTTGCTTAACAAATAGTGTAGGAAGGAATTGCAGATGCTGGTTTAATCTGAAGATAGACACTAAAATCTAGAAAAACTCAGCAGGACAGGCAGCATCTCTGGAGAGAAAGAATGGGTGATGTTTCGAGTCGAGACCTTCAGCCTGAAGAGGTTGAAAACCAGCCATAAAACACAATGACTAGCCGTGTGTTATCCAACTAAGGGCAGAAATCAGAATCATGCGTTCATCTTTATTCACGTGACACCATAATAAATATATTACAGAAAAAATAATTTAATGGGGTGGCACGGTGGCGCAGTGGTAGAGTTGCTGCCTTACTACCACATGGGTTTTCTCTGGATATTCCAGTTTCTCCCATATCCGAAAGAAGTGCAGGTTTGTAGGTTAATTGGCTTCTGTAAATTGTCCCTGGCGTGATTGATGGAATTGGTGTATGATAGATTGCTGGTCGGTGTGGACTTTGTGGGCGGAAGGGCCTGTTTCCATATATATTTTTACATATATATCTTAATTTCATTGAACCATATATGATTGAATATGTGGAATTATTTTTGTCTTGTTTCTATATTCAAAGGGTAAGGTTGAAACCGTCTGATGAAGGGTTTCGGCCCGAAACATTGCCTATTTCCTTCGCTCCATAGATGCTGCCGCAATTCTCCAGCAACACACCCCCCCCCCCCCCCCCCCGGTCGCTACGCTCCCTCGCAATTTCTCACTCTCAACTCTCACCCAATGTTGGCAGCCCTGCAATAAACTAAACTGAAACTGAAAGCTGGATCCAATAAGCTAATCGGCCACATGAACCATGTCAGACTACTCCCTATAAATCCAGGCTTTCTAGCCAGAGGGGATGGGAGAGGATGAGAGAAGAATAAGCAGAAGGGAAAGAAAGTGGGATGCCTCCCTCTTGCAGTTTTGAGGCAGACTGAGCCACTGAGATAAACCTGAGATCACTGTGTGATCAAGACTGAGATTCTAGGAAGAGGCCCTAGACAGCCAGTACCTCTTTTTTAGTTTAGAGATACAGCGCGGAAGCAGGCCCCTCGGCCCACCGAGTCCACACCGACCAGCGATCCCCGCACATTAACACAATCCTAGGGACAATTTACATTTATATCAAGCCAATTAACCTACAAACCCGTATATCTTTGGAGTGAGATGCCAGTGCCTCTTCCTGCCCAGAGACAACAAGTTACTGCACCCACACACACACGGCAAAGACTGAGCCGCCAGGATAAAGCAGAGACCGGCAGCGCTGCTTCTTCAAGCCCCAAAGCTGAGTTGCCAGGATAAGCCTGGGACTGCCAGCATCTCCTCTCATAGAAAGAGTGAATTGCAGGGAGAAGCCTGAGATCACCATGCATCCTCGTTTGAAGACCAGGAGTGAGCTGCTGGGACAACTCCGAGATGGCCAGCATCACCTGACAGCGAGGGACAGTGCCCCGTGTGGTTCTGGACTTTCTTACCACTGTGTAAAAAAATATCATGAGTTCACCCTACCCCGAGTGCCGGTGTGGTCACTGCCAAAACTGGCATCGTGAATGATGCCTCACCCTATATTATACAATAGAGTAAATACTTATTATTGTTTTATATTATACACAGAGCGTATAATTTATATACACAACTAATAATCGGCTACAGTCAAAGAAAGTGCGGCACAGTGGCGCAGTGGTAGAGTTGCTGCCTTACAGCTCCAGAGACCCGGATTTGTTCCTGACTGGGTGTTGTATGTACGGAGACAGACAGCACCCAGTGTGGGTTTTCGAAAACCGAAATCTCCGGTTTCCTCCCACACTCCAATGGTGTACAGGATTGTTGGTTAATAGGCTTGGTATAATTGTAAATTGTCTCTAGTGTGTTTAGGGTGTTAATGTGTGGGGATCGCTGGTCAGTGCGGACTTGGTGGGCCGAAGGGCCTGTTTCCACGCTGTATCTCCAAACTAAACTAATAATCTGCTGCAGTCAAAGCAAACAAATGGGCGAGAATATGCAGGGCAGAAACAGCCTATTGAATGAATGACTGAAAACTTTAGTCACATGTGACAAGTCACAGTGAAATGCATGCCACCCCCCCGCGCCAGTTCTCCCTTTGTTCTTCCCCTCCCCCCTCCTTCATGACGGTCCCCCCCATGTCGGGTCCTCCTTCGTTCCTTCCCTCGGCAGCGACGTCACATGTCCGTCTCGTCCGCCGCGCCGACTTCCCCACAACACTACCGGGTCCTCTCCTGAGGCCTCCAAGGTGCCGATGCAGGCACCAGCCGCGGGCTCCATTGGCCACTCCACCGAGACCGCTCGATCGAGATTATTCCAGAATCTGATGATATGTGCTTTCATGCTTTGGTGTCTTCTGCCGATGGGAGAGGCGATAATATGGAATGACGGGGCTGTATATGCCAGGGAAACTTGCTTGAGTAATGGACTGAGCTATATCCACAATGCTCTGCAGTTTCTTGTGGTCTTGGACAGGGCTGTTGCCAAACCAAGCTGCGATGGAGAAGTTGGCAAGAGTCATTGGACACATGCCAAGATTTCTTCGTCTTCTGAGGAACTAGATGCATTGCTGTGCTTTGGTAGCCATAGCTTCATTATGATTGGTCCAGACAAAGAAAGCACACCAATGCCTCTACTTCCTCAGAAAGCTTAGAAGGTTCAGCATTATCCCAGCAACTCTCACTAACTTCTACAGATGCACCGTAAAAAGCATTTTATCGGGATCCAGTACAGCATGGTTTGGGAACAGCTCCATCCGATACCGCAGGAAATTGGACAGAGTTGTTGACGTGGCCTAGACCATCCCTTCCATTGACATTGCCTCGGCAAGGCCACCAGCAAAATCAAGGACTTGTCTCTCCCTCTGCTCCCTTCTCCCATCAGGGAAGAGGTACAAAAATGTGAAACCGCACACCTCCACATTCAGGGACAGTTTCATCCCAGCTGTTATCTGGCAACTAAACCATCCTTTCACCAACTAGAGAGCGGTGCCGACCTACCATCTTCCTCATTGGAGACCTTTGGACTATCTTTAACCCGAACATTACTGGACTTGCACAAAACGTTATTCCCTTCATCCTGTTTCTGTACTCTGTGGATGGCTTGATTGTAAACATAAAGAGTCTTTTCACTGACGATAGCACACAATAAAAAGCTTTTCACGGTCCCTCAGTACATGTGGCTATAATAGAGTAAACTAGATAAGCTGTTGGTGCCTCGCAGCTTGATGTTCTCGTCCATCTCCACCTGACTGGGCCATGGACACCACGTTATTCTCTCTGCTATTCTTCCAATGTGCGTGAGTTGAGGCAGACTTCAGTCTCTTCTGAATGCCGCATAATAATCTATTTCATTTTTAATACTAGTCTTTTGTCTATTTTTGCCTGTCCTGTGCTGATTGTTACCACATGGAGGGAGGTGATTGAGTTCATGAAGCTATGAATGTTTTTCTGTGTTAAAGTTGCCGATCAAATTAAATTTCTTGTGCTTTGGAAAACTAATTTTGTGAAAGGCCAACATTATTGTGCTGGAGCCGAATGTGCTTTTTTGTTCAGATTTTCCAATGTGAAGATATTTTGATAAATGCCATTGTTTCCATTTTGGCTGACTTTCATGGCATTTATTCTAACTTTATTTTTACTAATCATGGAAGAATGATTGTAGCAACTCCAGTTTTGCTTTGGCAGTGGAAAATGAATGAGGTGTGAATGCCAAGGTCATATAATTGTAAAATGTTGCAGAGTTCAAAAGTATGTTTTCTTTGCATCCCGGGCTATCATTTTCTTCACCACCTCTCCTCGGGTAAATGAGGTGCTACGAATTGATGATCACCAGTCATTCTCAGTCACTGACTAAACATTGCTGTTCTACCTACGCCCATGAGTAGTCACACAGCTCCAGTCTCTTCATGTGGTGCAGTGAACAATTTTATTTTTTAATACTAGTCTGTTGTCAATGTTGCTGATTTTGTGCCAATTATTACAACATGGAAGGAGGTAATTGAGTTCATAAAGCTCATCTTAACACACTGCAAGAGCAGCTTAGTCTGTTCTAATGGTTACCTGCAGCCCTTTTTTCCAAATTCTCTGTTGAACGCAACATTTGAAGGTTTAAGTTTATTATTGTCACGTGTACCAAGGTACAGTGATAAGCTTTGTTTGTCATGCTATCCAAATACCTCAGATATACCATACACAAATATAATCAAGGCAAACTCAAGTGTGCAGGAATGAAAACTGCAGATGCTGGTTTATATTGAAGATAGACACAAAAAGCCAGAATAACTCAGCGGGTCAGGCAGCATCTCTGGAGGAAAGGAATAAGTGACTTATCGGTCTGAAGAAAGGTTTCGACCCGAAACATCTCCTGTTCCTTTTCTCCAGAGATGCTGCCTGACCCGCTGAGTTGCTCCAGTATTTTGTGCCAAACTCGAGTACAATAGGCAGAGCAAAGGGGAAGATACAGAGTGCAGAATATAGTTCTCAGCATTGTAGCGTAGTATTTGCATAGAATCCACATCTGACCATTCAGGGAATTCCAAATCGTAAAAATGTAAATAACTTCCCTTTATGCATTTTCCACTTTGAAGTCCTAGTGATGATGAACTTGTGTATCAAATGCACTTGTGCCCTTCGCTGTTGTAATGAAAGCACCCAGAGATGCTGCCTGACCTGCTGAGTCACTCCATGTTGTGTTGGGTTTTGCTAAGGGAAATAAGCTGAGTTTTTCAGTCCATCCACATAACTAAAGTCCCTCTTGCCATTCTGCTAAATCTTTCCTACATCCCTTCAATGGCCTTCACATCTTCCCAGTTGTGCTGACGGTTACTGTGGAACCGGAGTTTCATGGGGGTTCAATCCTTTTCTCAATCTGTCCCACCACCTTTAGAGATTTGTGTAAAGACACGCACGGCTCACTCAGTTCTTGCACCCCTTTCATCATTGAAAACTCTTATTTTGCCGTTCTGTCAAAACATTTACCATATTATGTGGTACATTTTTATGTGACTAATTACATTTTTGTATTGATATATAAAATGAGTAGTAGTGGTAGAATCCAGAATAGTACAAGTAGTAATATTTAAATAATTTTCTTTGCCACAGAAGGCTGTGGAAGCAAAGTCAGTGGATATATTTAAGGCAGAGATAGATTCTTGATTAGTACGGGTGCCAGAGGTTATGGGGAGAAGGCAGGAGAATGGGGTTAGGAGGGAGAGGTAGATCAGCCATGATTGATTGGCGGAGTAGACTTGAGGGGCCGAATGGTCTAATTCTTCTCCTATCACTTATGATCTTATGAAATATGAAATGAGTAGTAGGAGGATAAACCAGAGTAAATCACAGTTGGTTAGCATCCGTCCATCTGTGAGAGATGATGGTGCGGCTTTGACGTTGTCCTGCATGGAGTGGGGAATGTTTCATCTGTGGTTGCATGTCCTGCTGTGGCTGACGAGACCTCTATCCTTGGCAGGCAGAGCCTCCCACAGGTGAAGTTGTCTCTGGCCATTGGATGGGGAGTGTGTTGTTGCGGTTGGTCGTTTTGTGGCCCCTGGCCTCCAGGGTCCTCAACCATATGTTGTGGTATTTCATACCTGCCTGGAGGTCCTTTCTCCATCACCCATGGTCCTCAGCAGCTGCTTCCCAGTTGTCAGTGCCAATGTTAAAAATGTGTCACATCTTTTAACCGTATTCTTATTGAGAAGCTTTGGCCTCCCTCTTGGCCTTCTTGCTTTGGCGACCTCCCTGTATAGCACATCTTTGGGGATGTGTCCATTTTCCATCCTGTGCACACGTCCAAGCCAGCTGAGATGGTTCTGTTTGAAGGGCGCAGGGAAGCTCGGCATGTTGGTCAGGGAGAGGACAGATTCATTGGTGATTTTGGCCTGCGAAGAAACCCCCAGAGTGCGACAAAGATAGCGGGGATGAAAATTATTCAATTTCCAATCTTGATGTAGGTAAGTCACCCATGCTTCACTGTTGTACAGTAACCTGCTCAAACCACAACTGTCCTTGAGATATTCATTAAAATCTGCTATTTAATAGATGATCACCTTCCAGTTCATATTCAAGCCGGCACTATGTTCCCTTGAATGTCAATTCATTTGACTATTCTCCTCCCTATAGGGTAGGGAATTCCAAAAATTGACTGTCTATTTAAGTTTCTCCTAATAGAATCATACAGCACAGAGAGGCCCTTCGGCTCAACGTGTCCTTGCCAACCAAGATGCCCTATCGTTGCCCACATTCCTCCAAACCTCCAATTGTAAAATCTGAATCATCTTAAAATGATGCCGACCTCAGTTATGGCCTTGCTACCCATTCAAAAATAATTTTCAGCATCTATTTTGTCATTCCTCTTTTTTTCGCATGTTTTAATGAAATAATCTCTTCCAAAACTTCAGTCGGCATGAGGCAATCCAAATAGTTAGGTCTTTGGGCCGCGCGTTTGTCTGTGGAATCAATTCTATTGAATACAAACAACAGGTTAAGGGCAGGATCATGCCACTCAATCCCGCAAGCTTGCTCCGACATTTAATATGATCATTGTAAATGGTAGGGAATTGAAGAATGCAGGTGAACAGAGGGATCTTGGAATAACTGTGCACAGTTCCCTGAAAGTGGAATCTCATGTAGATAGGGTGGTAAAGAAAGCTTTTGGTGTGCTGGCTTTTATAAATCAGAGCATTGAGTATAGAAGTTGGGATGTAATGTTAAAATTGTACAAGGCATTGGTGAGGCCAATTCTGGAGTATGGTGTACAATTTTGGTCGCCTAATTATAGGAAGGATGTCAACAAAATAGAGAGAGTACAGAGGAGATTTACTAGAATGCTGCCTGGGTTTCAGCAACTAAGTTACAGAGAAAGGTTGAACAAGTTAGGGCTTTATTCTTTGGAGCGCAGAAGGTTAAGGGGGGACTTGATAGAGGTCTTTAAAATAATGAGAGGGATAGACAGAGTTGATGTGGATAAGCTTTTCCCACTGAGAGTAGGGAAGATTCAAACAAGGGGACATGACTTGAGAATTAAGGGACAGAAGTTTAGGGGTAACATGAGGGGGAACTTTTTTACTCAGAGAGTGGTGGCTGTGTGGAATGAGCTTCCAGTGAAGGTGGTGGAGGCAGGTTCATTTTTATCATTTAAAAATAAATTGGATAGTTATATGGACGGGAAAGGAATGGAGGGTTATGGTCTGAGCGCAGGTATATGGGACTAGGGGAGAATACGTGTTCGGCACGGACTAGAAGGGTCGAGATGGCCTGTTTCCGTGCTGTAATTGTTATATGGTTATATGGTTATTGCTGATTCAATTGTCACCTGAGCTCAGTGTTCCTATCTACCCAGGATATTCTTTCACCCCCTTCTGGAGAGAAAGAATAGGTGACGTTTTGGGTCAAGATCCTTCTTCAGACTGAAGAATATTAACTCAATATCTCAATATTAACTGTTATGTATACCATCACACCCAGATTCCTGAAAGCATCAACTTCTTAACCTCAATGTTGTTGAATGTATTTGCCAATTTAGATAGGGACTCTGGTATGGGAGATGAGTGTACTAAGGAGGGGAAAGGAACAGGGTGACAGGGGGAAGAGGGGGGAGCTGGTTGTAGAAATGTGTGAGCACTGAGGTGAGGGGTGTTATTATTTGAAATTGGAGAATTCCATGTTCATGCCGTTGGGTTTGTAAGCTACCCAAACGGAATACGAGAAGTTGTTCCTCCACCACCCCTCTCACCTGTATCCACCTATCACCTGCATCTTTTTTTCCACTTTTCTCCCCCCTACTCCAATGAATCTGAAAAAGGGTCCTGACCCAAACATTGTCGGTTGATTCCTTCTTCAGAACCCACTGATTTCCTCCAGCACTGTGTTTTGCTCAATTTTTGCATCTGCAATTTCTTGTGTCTCCACTGGAACAATATCTAGCATTGAATGGTCGATGAATAATCTATCCACTGTCGATTTATATGTAAATATCGTTTCCCCCTGCTGTCGTAGATGGATCCCTTTCCTGCGTCTCTTCTGTGTCCCGTAGTTCCGCTCTTATTTCACCTCCCCCCCCCAGAAATAATAATGATAGAGTTCCCCTGGTCCTACACCACAAGCCTTCGCTTCCGCTGCCTTCAATGTGATCCCACCACCAATCACATCTTCACATCACCATCCATTCCCACAGAGACCATTCCCTCCTCAACTCATCCCTTCCCACCCAAACCAACGCTTTCCCAAGTACTTTCCCCTGCAACCACAGGAAATGCCTCTTTCCTCCTCCCTCACCTCCATCCAGGACCCAAGCAGTCCTCCCAGGTGAGATGGAGGCTCACATGCACCTCCTCTAACTTTATCTGCTGCATCTGGTGTGCCCAATGTGGCCTCCTGTACATCGCCGAGACCCATTGTAGACTTGGTGACCATCTCGCGAAACACTTGCACTTGGTCTGCCAAGACATACTGGCTCTCCTGGTTGCCAAACATTTAAACTCTTATTCTCACACCGACTTTTCTGTCCTCCATTGCCCGAATTAAGTCGCACACAAACTGGAGGACCAGCACCTCATATTCTGCTTGGGTAGCTTACACCCCCAACAGTATTAATATTGAATTCTCTTCTCTTCCTCCCGTCACCTTCCACCTGTATTCCTTGCTCTGCCTTTACATTTCATGGTTTTTCTCTCATCTCCCACTTTTTAATCTTTTCATCTCTGGGCTTTATTCACCCATCTGCCCCACCTCACCTGTATCCATCTGCAACATGCCTGACTAGGTCCCAACCTCACATCTCTTTCAGCTTTCTCCCCACTCTTACAATGTCTGAAGAAGGGACCCAACCCAAAACATTGTATATCCATGTTCTCCAGAGATGCTGCCTGCAAATGATTTACTCATTTTAAGTCTATTTTTGTTTAAACCAGTTCCTTCCTTCCACATTTATTAGTATCCTTTGTGATTGTAATCCTCCCCATTATACGTATAATTATGAGGAGATTACCATTATGTTGAATTAGACAGATAATTATATTCCACCAGGTGGCGCCGTGATGGCAGCCTCGCCAACAGTCTGTTTGTCTTTTCGTCTTTTTTTGTTATTTTTAGTGTGTTTTAAAAGTGTGTTAATGTTCTCTGGTTTGTTTTATGTGGGGGGTGGGTGGGGGGGGTTGATGGAAACTTTTTTTAATCTCTTACCTTGACGGAGGTACGATTGTTTTCCGGATCGTATCTCCGGTCGCTCTGCTGTCTAACATCATGGAACTGGTGGCCTTGCTCGGGACCGAGTTGGTGCCCCACTGCGGAGACGTGGACTTACCATCGGAGCCGATCCCTTGCCTGCGATCGACGCTCCAACCACGGCCGGCGGATTTCGTCATCGGGGAGCTCGCAGTCTCGGGTAGAGACCAATGTCGGGAGCTCCAGACGACGCAGAAGGTTTCGATCAGCCCCGAAACCTAGGGGTAGCCGGTTCCGCCCTGATGCAGGAGCTTGATCGGCCCGATTCGACGGCCCAAACGCCGTCGGCTACGGGAGCCATGATCGTCCCGTCAACAGAAGGCTCGAGGCCCGACAAAGAAGGGAAGAGATTGAACTTTTTTTCGCCTTCCATCACAGTGAGGAATGTGGTGGAGTCACTGGTGGATGTTCATGTTAAAATGTATTTTGTGTGTTTTGTTGATTTTTATTCCTCGGATGTTGCAAAAGGTTAATAAAAGGTAGACAAAAATGCTGGAGAAATTCAGCGGGTGAGTTTCTCCAGCATTTTTGTCTACCTTTGATTTTTCCAGCATCTGCAGTTCTTTCTTAAACACTTGGCTAATAAAATATGATTATGATTATTTTAGTTTTAGGAAAGACTTGACTATTTTAATTAACTACAATTCAAACTCTGTAGAAGTTCTGAAAGCAAGTTAGATATCAACTTAATTTTTTCTTCAACTGATGCCCCATTTCAGCAGTGTACTATTACTAACCGACCAACTAGTATCTGAGCTAAAATTCTCCTGTCGCTGTGATTTGATGGATGGAATAGACAGATGTTTTTTTGTTTCAGTACTTGTTGAATCTTGGAGTTAATTACTTCAATTAGAAGTCTACACGGTAATTCTTTCTGGCAATTATCCATCAACCTCAGTCTAGACAAAAATTCTGGCTTTGCTTTGGGGTACCCTGTGTAACACTTGGCCATGGGCCATTCAATGTGTTCCACGAGCTCACAGAACATCAGGCATCATTCTATCTAAGCACATTTAAAGGCAATTTAATGGTGTGGATATGAACTAATTTCGAGTCATAGCCCCACAAGTAAATATCTTGAGATTTGACTGATTGCTCTTGCAGGCAGGTCGACATTCTACTGAATGTTGATGTTGTATAAACGTCTGGAAAAGGGAGATTGAAGTGACACAAACTTTGCATTGTGTGTTAGTGCAGTTATTTGCACAGCAAGCATCTAAAAATTAAAGGTAGACACAAAATGCTGGAGTAACTCAGCAGGACAGGCAGCATCTATGGAGAGAAGGAATGGGTGACGTTTTGGGTCGAGACCCTTCTTTAGTCTCACCCATTCCTTCTATCCAGAGATGCTGCCTGAGTTACTCCGGCATTTTTTGTCTATCCTCGGTGTAAAGCAGCATCTGCAGTTCCTTCCTACACGTGGAAAGATTAAATAATGTTCAAGGTGTCACAGAACTTCATTGTATTATCTTTTACATATTTTGAGTGGCATTTTAAACAATAAGGGTATTTTTAATTACCAGAGACTGTCTTACTTCCTTTAGCTGGGACTAGCATTGTGCTTTGTACTGTTCTGCCTTTGTTTTACTAAAATCCGAAACTATCTTAAGAGAATGAAACTGCTAATGTCTTTCATTCTAATTTGATAATTGAGTTTGTTATTTCTTTGAAATTATTATTACATGAGGTGGGGGGGGGGGGGGAAAGGGGGGGATATTGTTGAAATTATGAAGTAGATACGGCAATATTGTTTTGAGCTAATTTTCTTTAAGTTTCCAGATTTTGTGTTCATAGTAAAACTGTGCTCCACTTTAATTCCAGTATTTCTACCCATATTGTGCATTTGCTGCTTGTTCCCCCTTTAGAATTGATGTAAAATTCAGATATTAATGTGTTACCTCAAGTAAATCCAGACATATTCATCAGTGGCACTGTGGGCATCTTGATTATGCATTCAGAGACCTTAAATAGACTTTAAAAAGTCATCATGTGTAGGATATTAATAAATCTGGAATTCTCACCCTACATTTTGATGTATTCTGTTGCTAAGTGATACAACAACACTTCAGATCTTCTTGGTTTTAAATCACACAATTCTTTGGAAATAAAATTTAAGAATTGTGCCCTGCCCTTACCTCTACTGGTTCCTCTGTTAATTTTTAGTCTTTGCACAAAGTCTTGCCATTGTAATATGCAATCTGTGTTTGACATGCATAGAACAGTACAAGAACAGGCCATTTGGCCCACAATGTCTGTGCTGAACATGATGCCAAGACCAACTATCATCTGCCTGCACATAATCCATTTCCTGCATATCCATGCGCCCATCCAAAAGTTAAGTGCCAATATAGTATGTGCCTCAACCACCAACCCTGGCACAGTGATCCAGACACTCAACACCCTTGGTGTGTAAAAAAAAAACTTGCCCTGCATATCTCCTTTTAAAGTTTGTCCTTCTTGCCTTAAATCTATGCCTCCTTGTATTTGATATCTCCATCCTGGGAAAAAGATTCCAACTGTCGATCCTCTCAATGCCACAAATAATTATTCTATCGGGTCACCTCGCAACCTCTGACGTTCCAGAGAAAACAGTTCAAGTCTTTGCAACATCTCCCTGTAGCAAAATTCCCCTAACCCAGGCATCATTCTAATAAACCTCCTCTGCACCCTTTCCAAAGCCTCTACATTCTTCCTGTAATGGGGCGACCAGAACTGCGCGCAATACTCCAAATGCAGCCGCAATCCTATAAACCTGCATCATGATTTCCTGATTCTTATACTCAATGCCCTGTCCTATGAAAGCAAGCATGCCACATACCTGGATAGAAGCTTGGACAGAGTGGATGTGGAGAGGATGTTTTCACTAGTGGGAGAGTCTAGGACCAGAGGGCATAGCCTCAGAATAAAAGGATCTTTAGAAAGGAGATGAGGAGGAATTTCTTTAGTCAGAGGGTGGTGAATCTGTGGAATTCATTGCTACCAACGGCTGTGGAGACCGGCTTTGGGTCATTTTTAAAGTAGAGATTGCTATGTTCTTGATTGGTAAAGGTGTCAAAGGTTAATGGGAGAAGGCAGGGGAATGGGGTTTAGAGAGACCGATAAATCAGCCATGATTGAATGACGGAGCAGACCTGATGGGCCGATTAGCCTAACTGCTCCTTTTGGCTTCCTATGGGCATGCCTTCTTTCCCACTCTATCCACTTGTGGTTAGACTATGTGGTTGGGAAGGGAAGAGGGGCATGGGAGAGAGAAAGCTGGGAAGGCAGGACAAAGCACGGCAAATGATAGCTGGGTAAGGTGAAGGGGAGATTTGATAAGCAGATGGTGGATAATGGCCAGAGATGAAAAGGCAATAGGTATGAGATAAGAATAGCAGAGGTGCGAGTTCTGAAGCAAGAGGAGGCAATATAGGTGGAGGTTGAGGGGGAAGGGGAGAAATAAGTGCAACCAGGTGGGGCAGAAAGAAGGGTAGTTTGTAGGTTAGTTATCTAAAATTTGATCATTCAATGATCATACCATTAGATTGTAAACAACCCAGGTGGAATACGAGGTGCTGTTAGAAACATAGGTGCCAGAGTAGGCCATTCGGTGGCCCGGAGCGGAGACTTCGGGACCCGGGGCTGATGCTGTGGCGGGCCGTCTCGGAGCGGAGACGGCGTTCCGGCTTTCGACGGCGGCGACATCACCACGGAGGTCCGCTGAACTGGAGGGCGGCATCTTCGGCCTGGATCGATCGCCTCAGCGCAGAGGGAGAACAAGGAGGGAAGAGACGGAGACTAAGACTTTGCCTCCATCACAGTGAGGGTGTGCTTGGTGAACTCACTGTGATGGATGTTTAATTTGTGTTTATTGTATGTTTTGTTATTATTGGTTCTGTGTATGACTGCAGGCATCACAATTTCGTTCAGACCGAAAGGTCTGAATGACAATAAAGGAAACTTGATTCTTGACTTGATTCTTGATTCTTCTCGCCAGCACTGCCATTCAATATGATCATGGTTGATTATCCAAAATCCATACCCCGTTCCAGCTTTTCCCCCATATCCCTTGATTCCCTTTGCCCTAAGAGCTAAATCTAACTCTCTTCCGTTTGAAGAAGCGTCACAACCCGAAACGTCACCTATCCATTTTCTCCAGAGATGTTGCC